>VYXF01004882.1:303348-316815 GCA_013397295.1 Polioptila caerulea | reverse complement strand
AAAGGGGTAGGGTAAACAGTGATTGATGGGGAAGGTGTTGAAACAAGGGGCAGGGTAACCACGGCAGAAAGGTAAGGTGCAGGAATAAAGGGAGGGGAAAATTCATATAGGGAACAACAGGGGATGGCAAACTGGGGACTGACAGATAACTATCTTTACCAAAAGGAGGTAAACAACTTTGGAACAAACCAAATGGGGGAGAACACAGGGGAACACAGGAACAAATCATTAATAATTGAACAATATAAAAATATAAATAATCAACAAAACATGCACCGCAACACTTTCCAATCCAATTCTATCATTCTATGATTCTGTGAAACAAACCCCAGAATTACATGACTGGCTAGCTGCACTACTGAACTGACTCCCTGCCTGGCTCTCTGTGGTTCCCTGAAACCAGCTTTCTCTCCAGAATGAGCATTCCACGAGGAGCATGAGCCTTCACCTGGTACAACACACTTGGCTTTGTTCATGATGATTGATCTTTGTCCTTCTTATTTACCTGTGTGGACACAGTAGCAGGGACTCAGAACTATGCTTTAGCTAAGAACATTGACTTTGTTTGCCACACAAAAGTCTGAAATATGCGGCTTTGTTAAACTGAACATGCTTCAGTTCACCTTTTATAGGACTGGAAAAAACCCAAGGGATTCTGTCCAAATTTACAATGAACTGGCTTCATGCCATCCCATGGTTATGCAAACAAAAAGCCCAATTGACAAAATATAGGAAAAATAAATGTACAACCTGGCTTTCTGTGCCAGCCACTACTATACTTATAACTAATTGCTGGTTGAGATTTTGGTCTCCTGTGGCAACAGCAAATCATTCACTATTTGCTTTCCTGAGTTATGATGGAGTTAAGAGTGCCACTGAATACATTTGGATATATATTTATTGTATTACTTTCATATTATTTTAATTTTGTTAGAAAAGTTTTTCCAACGTTGATTTGCTAGCATATGTCTGAAATTAAACATTAGATAAATACTAGATCATACATGAGTTTTTTGAACTCATCCTCTATAAAATTTTGTGCATATAGTGTGTGTAGTTTTGATAGGAGATAAGGAAAAAAACTAAGCATTGAAAACAGAGAGTACTTCAGCTGCGTGAAATACCAACCTGCTACTGAATGTGATAAAAAAAAAAATAAAATACAAAAATGTCAAAAGTATGGCTTGCAGTCACAAAGCAGATGCAACAAGCCATTTAGCTCAGTGTACAAGTGGGCAAAGACCCCATCTTGCACTGCCACTGATGTTTTCATGCTTCAGAATTACTAACACTGTTATTGAACCTTATCAAAACCTTAGTTAAATGTACACAGGTAAACATCATCTTTACAAAGTGCAATGTTCTTTTAATAATATCAGAGAAAAAAACAAAAACATGAGCTCTCGATGTACTTGCTCTTGAAGGATAAACATCCTCTTCATAGAAATGATTGTGTACACATGAAATAGAGATTTCTGGAGTATGAATGTTTTTGTACAGAGCCCCTTTTCAGAACAGAATGAAACTCTGAAGTCCCATTGCAGAAGGGTTTGTAGGAAGATAATATCTCCTATAAAAACAATTGATACAGTCAGACAAAGCCGATAATCTTACAGACTTTTTTCCCAAGCTCAGGAGACTTCTCTATCAAAAGAGATTTTCTCAGTTGTATCAGGTATTATCTCTTTCTGAAAACCTAGCTTCATTCATGTGCCTCAGTCTTTAGGTTTGTAGCATCAAACGTTAGATGAAAATATTCTTACTTAGGAATATCTTTGAAATATGAGCTCGTTAAATATGCGCATGCACTAATTACAATCAATGACACTCAAACACTCCTAAATGTCAAGTACAGGTTCAAGTACTTTGCTCATCATTTCCCAAGGAATGGTTTGAGTCTTTGTATTTGTGCCTGGCTTTTTTATTCCCTTGCCATTCTATGATTCTGTGAATGGTTCATAGAAGCATTCAGATTCTGTGAATGGTTCCTAGAAGAATTCTATGATTTTATGCCAGAGAGTGATCCAGGTGCCTGGGTTTTTCTCTTTCTCTGAAGAAGTGACTTCTAACCAGAGGAAAGTTACTATATGGTAAAAGAACCATGCTCTCAAACAACACTGTTTTGTTGGTTTTTTTTTTTCCCAGATGAAGATTTCTGTATGGAAGAGTAATAATTTTTTTCCTTTCCTGTGGTTAGGCTGTCAAACTGGAGAGAACACTGTTTTTAAACATTACCAACAGATTAAGGCAGTTCGAGTTAAGTCTCCCTGCCGTGCTCACTCCCTAGTCCAACAACATAAGGCTTTTATTGGCATTTTATATGTTACACAACACACTGGCTTTTCTCATTAACGTAAGAAAACAGAAGTTTGCAGTGGTACACTTGGTATTTGGTGTACCTGAGAGATTGGAAAAGCTACTTATTTGATATATATGCCTCGCAGTTATTTACATAACAAAAAAGAAAAGTCATTCCAAAACAGGAGAAGAGAAGCTTAGTGACTGCAATCTCATCGAGTGCAAGTAAGTGCCTGTAAACAAACCTGCATCTGAGTAGTCTATTTTCTCTGCCTATGCTGATGGCAAGGCAGAAAATTAAGCAACTAAATAACGTCCTTTCAACTTCAGTGTCATAATATACTGGTAACACACGGATATATACACAAATATATACACCATATATCACATATAAGTTTGTTTACATTTTTCTGACTTAATCTCCTTCTTCCAAAAGCTTCTTTAGACTGTTGACTCTTATTTTCAAACTGTGAACACAGACATGTTTATTCAACAGGCAAACATAGTTTTGCAGTATATGTCTTGACATGCTCCAAGGCAGTTTTGACCTGGGTAACATCAAACTTTCAAAGGCATAAGCCACCACCATAGCTTGTATTGTTGAGTCTTTTGCATTACAGAGACATAAAAAAGTTGGGCTCAGCCACATTTGCACATAATACAATGGTCTGTCTTAACTGGTGAGTGGTCAGAGGTCATGAAATACAGATATTCATAGTGACAGCATCAAGTCAAGGAGAAGTAAATAGCTCTTAAAAAAATCTTAATTACACTTGTAACCTAATTTTCCATGTTTATAAGATAGACTTTCCTATGGATTAATATAACTCTCCATAATGAAATTCATATAGAAATGGCTCCGTAGGTACATCGCCACAAAAGTGAATAGGTCTATGGCAAAAGCAAAAGACAGAAATTGTTGTCATACATTTTAAATTAGGAGAAAATAGCAATTTTGGTTGTATGTTACCATAAGCCTTGTGGTAGTGATACTTTGCTTTGTTACTCTGCACTTGGCTATGCTTCTTTCACTGATTAGTGTAAACCCCTTCTATTTAGATAACTGGTCTATTTTTTTTCCAGGGTTAGACAATAAAACTCAATCTTAAGAAATTTTATGGTGTGTCTAAAGAACTGTGGCTAATAGTATTATTTACTTAGAATTTATTTCTGAACTGAAGTCAGAAGAGATCTCTGCAACTCCACACCAGCTTGTTTTTCTATAGGAATTATCTCCATGTACTTGTACATTCATTATCAAAAGGTTGGAATCAACATTGACTTGATGCTTTTCCTACATAGAAGATTAAAGCAACTATTCTTCCTTTGTTGGATCTCAATTCTCACAGCACTGAGAATAGAGCCTCCAGTAAATTTTGAGGTTTTCTTTAAGTCAGGTGTTGAGTTTAATTATTTGAAGATATCTATTCAAAGAGAAAATGGGATAGACAAAATCTATGCTCAAGGCCGTAGGCATATGCATATTGAGACATATGTATCATATTGTTTGTTGCTAAATTTGTGCATTTTAATGTGCATATATGTATGTTTTCCTCTTTGCGAGAGACCATAACGTAGGAAAGCTAGAAATAAAATAAAAACCCCTTCCATTTCAGGGAATTAATTTACTGTAGAAAACACAGTTTTACCAAATGGAGGATACCAGATGGATTGGTTACTGTCAGACTTTGCTTTTGGTCTTCAAGTACTATGGTAAGAACCTAGACCTTCTATGCAGATGGATTGAGCTTCACAACTCAGAATACATGGGAAAGACAGGGAGGTTTTCTGAATTCCTCTTGCTCAGAGAAAAAAAAAATGTAATAGTAGATAAATAATAGCATAATTAAAATTTGTCAGTCTTGATATGACTTACTGTGGTGTAAATTCTTATTGTTTGTAAAGCTTATGGAAGAGTAATAAATGCAAAATACTATTCTTTGGCAGAGATATGATCTATAAAATGTAGTAATTTGAAAGTGGTTTAACTGACAGTGAAAATCACATGCAGTTGTGTGAAAGAAACAGAAAATAGGAATAAGTGTCAGCTGATATTTTTGGGAGGAACTTTGTGTTTTTTGGCTCCTTCCTTCCTTCCTGCCTGCCTGCCTGCTGGCTGGCCTGCCTGCCTGCCTTCTTGCCTTCCTGCCTTCCTTTTATTTTTTTTCTTTACCATGGTTTTGTTGTGCCTATGATTCTTAGTTGTCAACAGTAGTACTTGCTGATAATAAGAAAAAATATGTGCCTCAGTTTCATGATGTTTGCCTTCCAAACTTGGGTATTTTATTGCTCTTGAATTGACTTCTATTTTTGCTGTGATGACACTTTAAAATGAACATCACATCACTGATTTCCATAAGCACAGATGGAATTCATCAGGGAGTCATAATTCCAATTCTTTCCCTCCTCCTCTCATTTTGAATGACAAGTGTAATAATAATGAGATCAGAAAAAGACATAATCTTGAAAATTAGAGAAGGAATGGCTAAAGTGAATGGTTGTATTAGTGAAGTAAGAAATTACATTTTCATCAAGACAAAATTAGATACTTTCACAAAATGCTTGGACAAAGCTGAAAATCACAAGAGCTTTTCAGGGGATTAGATGTAACAAATGAGACAGGACACCATCTATGCACTGAGAAAATAATGTGCCATGAGGCTGTGATATTCAAGACAGGCAGGAAGTGCAGCCTTTTCTATCTTGGAGGAAAATGGGACTATTTTGTCCCCTGTTGTTATCATGGATGCATCAGTATTTCAGAAAAGTCTTATCACGAGTAGGTATTTGACGTATAGCATCTACCTCTGGCAGACACCAAGGTCTTTAGGTTTGTTTGCTCTTTATTATTACACTTCAGCACAAGTGGCAGAGCTTGTCACAGTTATAAGTACTTTTGAGCTACTTAGGAATCAACATCCAATTTTATATTCTTTGCTAAAGCCAGAGCTAAATAGTTTCTACTTCAGAAGCCAAGGGCTGTTCAGTTTGATGTTCCTCTAACAATTGTGGATGATGCCGGTTGCTTCCCTGAAGTTAGAAACACCTACAAAAAGGGAAACAGAAAATGGAAAAATGCCTTAGAACACATCCTTTTTCACATATGGACAATGTCAGCATTTACTTGAGAAAGATAACTTCATGTAATGGGAGATAATACACTAAAATGAGGCAGGATAGAGGCCATTTTGTGCAGCTTCAGTCTACACTCTCTTTGCCAATCTTTGTAAATCATAATCAGCACATGACATCTGCTACTTATTGTCAACATGAAAAGAAAGTTGGAAAACAAAATTATGCTTTCCATGCTGTGTTTTTATGTGTAGCTCTTTCCATGTCTGACTTTAGAACGCAAATAAAATTTGAACTTCTAAAATGTCCTATTGAACTCAACACCAGCAGTTCCTGTTCCAAACATGATGAAATGTTTACATTTGTGAAAACAGAAGTAATCCAGACAATTTGGTCAAAACAAAATATGATTTATATTATTTACCTATCTAATAAAACATAAAATTGAGCTTAAGGTCATCTAGGTTTCCTTGGATGTCAGTGGGAAGAAAGAAAACTTTTAAGTGGTCATCCACTCTATCCTGTGAGTGTGCTTAAGGTTAAGCACAGACTCAAAGTCTATGGTTTTGTCCATCCATCACCTTGGCTGATTTTGTCTATTCTGTTTTAACAAACTCTGTGCATTATCCACCCCAAGCTCCATGTGCTGGTCTGATTTAGATCTGACGCTGTGGTTTGCTTTTCATGCCCATGGATTTAAGGCACTATTCAACTTCCTTTGTCTGGCTTCCAGACTGTGAAAAACACACTTCAAGCAAGCAGGTTTTGTTTAGTATTTATTTTAAATGGCACGAAATAAAAAATTTCTAATTTAATATAACTAAAAAAGAAAGTCTATCTTATCTAGCAATAGAATAGTGACTCTCATATTACAAATAAAGAGAGAAATACTTCATTTGGATCACTGCACGCTAAATGCTGCACTTCTGTATAAGAGACAGCTGATAAATATGGCTTTTAGTTAAGTAAGGCAGGACTCTATTGCTGGATGAATAATGAAATACAGTATTTTATTTTTCAACCTTAAGTATGCCTAGAATTAGGATCCAAAACTCACAGCATACCAGTTCTATTTGATTCCTAATGAAATTTATGTTCTCAGCTGGCTGGTACTCATGTACTCCTGAGGTTTTTTTTGTTTTTTTTTGTTTTGTTTTTTATGGGGGCAGGCTTGGTTGGGTGGTTGGTTTTGGTTTTATCCCTTTTTTTAGTATAATTTTCTTTTTTTTTTTTTTTAACTCTATTCCCCTGGTAGTCATAAGAACTGTGAAAGAATAACTTTCAAAGTAGAATCATTGTTATTTGCATAGCATAGAATTTCATTTAGTTAAAAATGCACATTTTTATTATAATTCCCTTGAAAATCAATAGCTTAAATTGAGGATGAAGAGAAAGTCCTAAGAAATCACCAGTAATTTTGTTAAGTCCAAAACTATAATAAAACAAAGCAAAGAAAGAATGTTAAGGATTCAGAAAATTCAGTCACCATGTAATTGCCATCCTGTTACTTTACCTATAAGAATATTGCAGAACTGCACTCAGTGCTGTGCCTATGCTTTTGATCTTGTTTTACCTCTTGTTTCATTTAAGTATTTAGTGTTAAAACACTGGAAAGAAGTGGATGCCTCAGGTATCAGATACCGTTTAGACTCACCTTTGATTCCTGGGTCTCCATACCAAGTGTACTCCTAATACTGTGTCTACCATACACTCACCTTCTGAAGGCACTGCACTCCACACAAAAATGAAGCCTGTGAAAGACATTTCCTAACAATGTGAAAAGTCAAGCCTACAAGCAAAGAGCAATCTTCCTGCTGAATACTAAGCAGACATCTCCCTCAGCTCCTGAGGTGCTAAAACTCAAGGCTACATCCGTGTTTGGATATTTCTCCTGGATTCATCTGTCTTGATTCATCTGGTGCAGTGAAAAAGAAGCATCACACCTGCAATAAAGTTCAGTGCCAAGGGTTTGGGAAAGAGGGATTTGGAAAACAGGAGCATTGGACTGGGAAGAAATGAGGATGTGATGTGTGGAACAGGAGGCATTTGAGAGTGAAAGCTCTGGGAGAGGTTGTTTGTGAGACACTTCCCCTTCATTTGGATCCTTGTTGTGGGACAGGAAGCACTTCTACAACATAACTATGTCACTACATGAGCTATGTCTGTGTTACCCAAAAAACAAAGCCAGGCATTGACCTATGACTTTGGAGGCAGCTGTCTTAGGGTAACAGCTTATTCACATTGCCTGACATTAGTCTCCTTTGGAGCAAGCTGGCTGTGTGCAGACTGTGCAGGGTACATCATGCTCTATCTTGGAGTTCCCTGAGGCTCTCATGAGTCATAAGATACGTAATTATTTCAAAATATTTTAAGCAATGTGTAGGCCTATCATGCTTTGTAAGTGGGGAGATTTTACAGTATGTAACTGAGGAATAGTATTCCATGTGATACAGCATATGGGTGCTTGAGAATGCAGTCTTTTGAGTATGTGTTTATTACAGTAGAATGAAGAACTATCATTGGTGCACCTTATCCACACTGCCTTTTGGGCGTGAGATCTCATACAAACAGCCTCAACAAGACTTCTGCCGTCTTCTCACAGCAACCATTTGGTAGGAAAATAGAATTTTTCATGGTGAAAACTGATAAAGGATGAAAGATCATAGAAGAAATAAAATTTTGATGTGACCTTCTTGTATGGTGCTGCAGAAAAATCATTCGAATGTGCTTTTGAGGTAATGTTGGTTGCTAGATGGGTATGAGTTTGAAAACCACGTCCCGTTTTGTTCATGTCTCTTACCTGGTATTGGTAAGTCCAGGCTAGACCCTTCCCACTGTATAACAATAGAGATATCAATGGGAGGTATTTGAATTTCTGAAGAGCAATCACAGAAATGCTATTGTTATTTGTATATTTTCCATCCCAAGAATAATTTTTAATATCTTTTATTAAGAACCATAATTAATAATTCTCATTGTCTCATAAAATATTATTTCATCAGAGGTTTTTACATCAGAGGTTTTATTGTGTAAAACTTTATTTATGCTTATGTACTATTACTAAAGGCAGAGAAGATTCCAGCTTTAAAACTTAAACATAATTTCTGATTGTTTGAGAAGTTTATTTGCTCAAAATTTATCATTTTATTTTACATTCTGTTTTCTTATGATATTCTTTTAGTTTAATAGCTGTTGTTAGAAGAGAGACATGCCTTGTTCTTATGCATACCAATAAGCACTAGTGTTTGAAAGCTAAAAAATAATATATTAGAACCATTTGGATACCTTAGTGGGATAATTTATTTCTCTTCTTTTTCTTGTGAAGTAGAAGTTCAATGGCTTTTCTTAAGTCCAAGGGCAGAAAGATGTTACTCTCAGTGGGGTTGAGCAAATATGCTTAGAGAACAGATAAATCCAGGGAGGAGTAAATCAACTTAGTGACAAAGAAGAAACAGGAGCAGAGAGAAGTGTGTCTCTTAACCTCACAGCATGGGAAAGGCATCTGTCTGAAGGACACAACAAAAATTAGTAGCATAAAATCATAGGGATGAGTAAATTATTGCTTGGTGCTACAAGGTCTCATATAACGTCACATTCCTAATTTGACAACTGAGTTATAATTTACAGCAGGAATGAATCTGCCGATGGCAGATTTGGCTTGGGACGAGGGAGTGCTTACTATCTCACTACAAAATATCAAACCATCTGTTTTATATAGGGAGGCACAGATTGAGAAAAATGGAAAGTTATCAATGTGAGACAATATTCCTCATTCTCATATTTTGAATCAGAATAGTGCTAGCACTGTATATCTGAAAGTACCTATACAAAAAATATATATATATAACATACATATAAACATCATGACTTTAAATTTCTTCCCTGACAGTCTGTGTCTTACTCACAAGTGCATATATGTACGCAAACACCAGAAAATTCAGTCTACATGCAGTCATTTTCATATCAGACAAAATTAGAAGGAATTCCATCTCTGAGTTTAAGGCAGGCACCAGGATCAGATGGATTTTCAGCCAAATATTAGAAAATATTTAGAGATAGTTTGTATCTCACCTTACTGAGTATTTATAACCATGACTCAAGAATGAAGCTCTTCCAAATTGCATAGGATTTGCTTTTATTTCTTTATTAACAAAGAAATAGTAATTTCTTGTCTATGGTTCATAAATGCACTCTTACTGAATAAGATTTTAGTATGCTTTGAGAAAAAAAAATATGGAAAGTATTTGGACTAATGAAAACCATGAATTTTACCTCACGAGATTGCCGCAACAAGGAAAATGCAAAGTTAGGGATTAGAGAAAGTTATTTAATTCATCCATATCAAAGTGACTTACTTACAGCTGACATGCCGTCAGAAATATAGAATGATAGAGATAGTAAATTTTAGCAAGGTTTTATATTGCCAGATATACAGGTAGGTGAAAAAACACAGTTCTTTTTGACTTGTTGATCCTGGAGTAAGATTATGCTTGCACCTGTGAATAGGGAAGGCTCTGAGGAGTAAAGTAAAACATAATCCAATCTCCATAAAAACATAATCCAAATCTCCAATTCTTGGACCACTTGGCAGCTTAATAGAAGAAAAATGAAATTGTCCATGTTCACTGCAGGAGGGCTGGATGACATGACCTTTAAAGGTCCCTTCCAACCCCGACTATTATATGATTCTGTGATTGATTATTTGATTAAGCACGTCAGGAATTATTTGTATTTGGCTAGTTTGTAGAAATGTCAGTAAGGACTGTACTCCAAAACTTTGAGGTACCCAGGTATGTCTACATATGTGTACATTTAGAACTTGCAATCTGACTAGAGAAGGCTAACAAGGAAATACAGACACAGAAAGATTAAGTGACTTGTCTGAAGTTTTATATCTTGGGGTAGCTGGTTCAGTTAACAAATCGGTAGCCAATTTGTACAGCCTAAAAATACTTGTGAATTGTCAGAAAAGTAAAGCTATTATCCAGCACTGCTAAAATGTTTTGATTATAAAGGGACAGATATTCACAACTTTCAATGGGAGAAAGTTTCTTTCAGAAGTTTTCTGATCCCAGAGTGTTCTCCCAATTTGTGTACCAGTAAGCAAGGTCATGCCTTCTCCACAGCTGATGGCCCTTTGCCCTCTCACTCCCTGTGTAGTGTCTCCCTTCCCTCTGCACGCACCAGACATGACCTCTGACCAGGAGGTTGCATTTCAAAGAGAATATCCGAGCATGTGAGACAGGAGAGAGTGTGCAAGGATGATGAGGGACAGGCCAAGAGGAGCAATGTCCCATGTTCATTGCACAGTTTGCATCTGTAGTGGTCCTGGTTATTTTTTTAATGAACAATGATTTAGAGGGGTGGAAGAGAGAATCAGGTGCACTGACAGAGGCTGATTAAGCTGTTTATGAGTTGATTCACATTGCACTTTACTCTCATTTACCAGGACCTTAATGACAGATTTTCCTTCCTGAATGACAACATTATCCAATCTTTCCTTGATTTGGTGTTACTGTGTTCTACTCTCTAGGCAAAATTGTGTCAGAAAAAACACAGTGTGGCACAGAGCTTGTCAATATTTGTCACAGAACGAGATTCAGGAAGCCTATTTTCCCCAGAGGCAAAGATTTCTGGCTGTGAGTAATTATGGCCTCTTAATATGTTCTGTCTTTTCCTAAGGTATTTTTGGAAGCATATGTTCCATCTCTTCACTGCTCTCAGAACATACTTGTGCCAAGGCTTAAAACTCCAATCAGATAATCCTGAGAAAACCAGAGTAAAATAAGATTGTCAAAATCAAATCTGCAAGGCAAGATTGGACATTGAATAAGAAAAGCTGAAACCAACAGTTTGACCCTGGTTTACCTTGTACCAACCGACACTGAATTGAAACAGAGCAAACAATGTTCTGGAAAAGAAGTTTCAAACACATTTTTTTAAAAACAGCAGCATAAGGTGAATCCCAGATATCTTAATTGTCTATAAAGAAAATCTTCTTTTTTTTTTTTTTTTAATCTCCTGTATTTGCAGATTCCAGGTTTTAGAAACCGAATTGTCAATTTCTAATGGTTATATAAAGCAGTGTTTACATATCTTTATCTCTCTCATAACTATCATGAGATCTTAAGATGCACATATATATTTGTCTGGAATAATTTATGACTTACCATTGTGACCAGTGCTATCAAAGATGCTTCTGGCAAATCCAGGTTTGCCAACATTGACATTGGCTCCACTTGTCCTCCAAGCTGCCCTCTGCCCTGGAACACCATTTCAGTTTCCGATCCAGTGTTTGAGCTTGATCATCAGCGAAAATGGGTTCGCTTTAACATGCCACTAACCAAACAGAGCCTTAGCCACATGTAGCTATGAATGCTGTGTGGAAATCTCTGTAAGAAACATGGATGAGTTACAGTGAGTGCTTATCTGACAGAGCCCTTAGAGTTAAGCCACATATCCTTGGTACCAACAATTTTCACAGAAGAAAAACATAAAGATACAAATGCTTGGTAAGAAAAAAAATGGTTACTGAATTCTTTAAAGGCAAAGATTAGATTGATTTTGCTTTGTTTACCAGTAAGGAAGCAAAGTCTACTGGAGAGAGAGTTAAAATGAGTCATTCCTCCTCAGCTTTGCTCTGTTCTCTTCACTGACAGACACTTGCAGTAAGACAGTGTTTTCTGTTTTGAAGCTTATACACAGGGAAGTAGGGAATTAGCAGAAAAACACAGTAAAGATTGTGACAACTCGGTCCTTTTAAATTCATTCAGATAGTTTAGGTTTTTCTTTCAACAGTTATTTTGAAATAGTGTTGAAACAACATAATAGTGCTTTACCCTTAGAGAGCCCCGGGATCATAAATATCGTTACAGCCAAAAATCTCAGCCATTACTTCTTTATCTATCATGAATGGTACAGAAAGAGCATTATCATTGACTACGGTTGGAAGCAATGATTTTAGAATAGAGCAGGAGAGTAATCTTTAATTTATTATCTCTGATCTCAAAAATATTTGAAGCACAGTGTCTCTGAGCTTTCAGGTGTTTCCTGTATTAAGTTAGATTCTGAAGAGATTTAAAATCCGTGGTAATTTTGGGAAAGCAAAGCTTCTTGCTCTTTAGTCTATTCCACACACCTTGGAAATGAGTGCAGTTGATTCTAGTTTAGCCCTAGCAAATACTGCAATAGGTCACTTTTTGAATTTCGGTTTTCCTACTTACTTTTGGGGCAATTAAAACAGCTGTGTTCAGAGCTGCTCGAGTAGCAGTTGTTATCTCTTTAAATAAACTGCCTATGATGTACATAGATTGCTATCAGGTCTCAGCAGATATTATAATATCAGAAGATATTATTATGATAAATGAGACCTGATTACATTGCTTTTCAATGGCATTAATTTACATGTCTGTAGAAGTCTGTTGGGATTGGCTTTTATAGCTACTGTAATTTGTAGGCTTTTGACATTGCTTTGGGATAACTTGTCTAATTGGCTTTTTCCTCTCATCAGAATGGAGCATGTTTTGAAGCTGACATCACTGTGGACATTATGCTATGAGGGGTTTCTTTGGATTGTTATATGAAGGATTTTTCCCTCTTTTTAGTCTTTTGTACTTGTCATTCAAACTTTTCTCAGAGCTGTAAAAGCCTTTTTCTTTACATAGGAAGAACATGATCGAAAAATGGAAAAGATGTCAAATAAAAATTCATGAAAGGGCCACCTATACGGCTGTCAGCTGGGGGAAGGATTGTTTCCCCTCATAATTTGAAGGTAGATCATTCTAAAAAGATACAACAACCATTTAAAAATGTGCTAAAAGAACAAAGTGCACAATTATGTCTTCTGAATATATTTTATTTTCTAATAGCAATTTGTTTTCAAAAAATAACTTCTGACCTATTCCAATTTACAATAGTGATGTAGGCTGACTTGAGGAGTTTCTGAATAATTAAAAAATTAATGAACCACTAAGTCTAAGCTCATATTTCTTGTGTGCTGAAGATTTCCATTGACTTGATGAGCAAAACACTTGAAAATACACAGATCAGAAGACCAGGGATAAGATTAACTTTTCCCAAATGGAAATGGAGAAGGAA
>VYXF01004882.1:247495-298588 GCA_013397295.1 Polioptila caerulea | reverse complement strand
GGGGGAAGTCTTTTTTCCCAACTGTCATGTATAGAGTCAAAATATTCCAATGAAAAACCTAAATCTGTCTTTTGGTTTGTTTTTTTTGTTTTTTTTGGGGTTTTTTTTTTTTCCCACAATAAAATATACAATTCATACCTTATAGAGGCTTTATTTCAGCAGAATAATTCTGTTTTTCTGCTTTGTGGGAAAAAAATATCTAGTCAGATTATGTTACAGTAGAAAGTATTCTGAAATCTGTGCTTCTATCAACAAAAGGGGAAAACCATATGTAAATCTAACAGGCCATTGTAGTCTTTAAAGATATGGAGGCTGTAGAACATGAATATTATGGGGTTTCACTATGAGATTTTGAATAAAAATATTTATATGTTGAAGATAAATGTCCATGTTTTGGGAGTAAACAATGATTAATGTTTTTTAAAAAAATAATGTCATGAAGCACATTTTTGTTCATAAAGAAGACATAATGACTTTAAACATCTGTTTTCCTTTGTCTTTTCAGAATTTGAATGAGGGATTGGGCACCCCAGTGGGAAAATGGGAATCTCTAATTTCCAAGAAAGCAAGCTCCCATTTCTAGCTCTGTAGAGAAATGTAGTAATAAACTTTAAAATCACAGTGTGTTTGTGTATAAAAACTTGTTACTGATCCAGGACTGATTCTTCTACAGCTTTGGCCTCCAGCCCAATTGCTTCAGAGAAGAAATGCCAAATTTGTAAGGAGAAGGAGGAAACATTTTTATGGCAATTTGATTTAACAACAAGAACAACAACAAAAGAATCTAGTTGAAGCAATTTAAGGATTAAGAATGCAAAACTTGGGTTTGATGAGACATCAGGAGCAGAACAGATGAGGCAGTAAAGATACAGAGGAAATTAATTTATACAATTCAGTTAAATATTTAGTTCTATTGTGTACATATATTTATCTATATATGAACATGAACATAATCCTGTATCTAAATCTGTATTGTTTTAAAGCAACACCATTTTAAAAAACCAAGTTTTATATTTGTTTTAGCTGCCACTAGCTAGGCATTTAATCATTACAGTTTGAACTAATTAATTATGGGCTGATCTAAAATAAAGAATACTCCTTTACAACACCCTGGCTAGAGGTGAATTTGCTCTGCCAATATCACTCTAACTATGATAGTAATCTACTTTAAATTCAGAGAGAAATTTCCTAACTGCAGAATACTGTTAAATTATACCACTTCTGGATAAAATTAAAGAAAAAAAAATTGCCAAATAAAATAAAATTTACAGGTTGAGAATTGTATTAAGCTCTAGGAAATGAAATAAATCCTGAGACATCAAAAAATGGCTGATAACAGACACTTGACATTATACCCTTTGCTGAAAGAAGATTCTCTGGAACTTAATCTGTAGAATTCCCTAACTGTGAACTAAGATAGCCAATCAGGATTTCTATAGGTCAGTTTGAGGAAGCAGACCATGCATATAAGCTTAATTTTTGTAGAAATGAATACTTTACCATGTTACTGCATACTCAGTTGCTGACATAAGGCAGGATGTTGTCAGTGCATTTGACCTGGCTCAGAAAAACTTGGTGTCTGTGGGCACGTTTATTGGTACTTTGCACTTGGGGTGGTCAAGAAATTATTAAGACTGCTTTAAATGAAAAGTAGTTTTTTCTACATCATCTAAATGACAAATAATCTTAAATTGCAACATTCATTTCGTAAGTGGCAATTTTATTTTTTCTTTTATGAACCAGTACCAAATGGCACTTAAAATACATTAGTCTACCAGGATTTTGACCTGAGAAATATCAGTATCCCAGCAAATTGATGAAGCCTTCTGTTTTTATTCAGTATACGTAAAGATGTTCGAGTGAAACAGTGAAGGGTATTAATTAAAAGCTTAATTTGTGCTTATATAAAAAAGGCAAATGGCAGAAGATAAATTTTATTATGTGTACATATGCATAACCTCTGAGTGTTTACTAACCATTCCTAAATGATTTATAAAATAAAATGTAATGCAGGATCAGTGATCAAATGATTTCATCAAAATATGCAATTGTGTTTCTTTCAAATGGTGTAAATCCCAATAGGGCTTCCTATGTGCAAGAAACAATGGGTTGTAAAGAGCAAAAACTTTCCAGGTAGGTCATAATGATCTGTGTTTTTGCAGAATTGAAGTCCTCTTGCTTAGATTTCCTAAATGGGTCCCATAACAAACTTGCCTATCCACTTTACTGAAAAAATAAAAAAAGAAAATGCAGCCATCCAATTCCCCCTTTTGAAGGAACTAGCATTTGGGGGATGGTACACATTTTTACTAGCTTGTGCAAGGAAAAGAGCCATTCAAAACCAAACCTCTTAAGAAATAGCAAATATGTCAACATTAGTGCAGGATCAGCACTGTTTGAAGAAGCTTAGGAATCTAATCTTAGTGTGATCATTTGATTTTCACACATTGTATTTCAGACAGTCATACTGGATTGTGACCAAGTCTCGAACTAAACTTTCCAGAAAATCAGAGGACTTCAAATATTATAAGTCATGCTTCAATTAGAAGGAAAGCTCCATACAGATCTGTAGCTCACCTGAGTGGTCTGAGACTGCCAGCTGCAGAGATTATATAGAGAGCATGGCTTTGGAGTGACATCACCTTCACTCTCTATTGGTGGACCATGTTGCATTATCAGGCATTATGATGCCTGGTGAGATTTTAATTCAAAGTTATCGATTTGAAAGGGAATGCAGAAGAGTGATAAAACACTAAGGCAGATTATTGATAATGCAAGTAAATAAGTGAGTAAGTATTGAAGTGTGATTTTTTAAAATGGGGATTAGAGTTCCATTCCTGTGTGCCCTTTATCATTTAATCAGACTCATCCTGACTATCCTGAAACAAAGTTCATATCCTTACCCCACTATTGTAGTTAATTATCATGATGTTTTACCTATTTTACAGTGTTAGAGGGCTTGGATTATTTTAATGCATTATGATTTCATACAGGTGAGTTGCTATTTAGCAGATGATTTTCGATGATATTTTACTGCACAATATGTCTTAAAGAGTTGGAAAGAAGAGGAATTAGTACCTTGAAGGTTAGCAACGATGCATGCAGAGCTTCTGAAAACCTGTGATATTGCTAGTCCTGCCAAGATCCAAGTTGTTCTGTGTCAATAAGGATTAAGAGATTACTTCACAGTATCACATTTAGCTTTAGACTTGCATTCAAGATCAGAAATAAGAATAGAACTGGTAAGAGTCTGACTTCTTAGAAATTACCTAGCCCAACTTGTCTGTCACAGACACGAACATCTGGCGCTAGATCAAGAGTGTAGCGTAATGCTGTGCATAAGAGGGGACTCAGCAGGTCAAATTTTGCTGTCAGTGGTAGCTTGAGCAAGAGGGCCTCCTGTTTGGTGGGGCAAGAAGGGTCTTCTGATCAGTGATAAGATTGAGCAAGGAGAGTCTGCTGCTCTTAGTGCTGAAGAATGCTGACACCAGCTTGACTGAACTATCAGACTCAACCACGAGGATATGCAAGACAGGGAGACCCTGAATGAGGCTGGGAGCAGACCCTGATACAGAGTCAAAAGTACAGAGCAGAACTGCTAACACTTTTTTTAGCATGAAGCGTAATTTGTTGGATAAGTTTGATAGCACATAATCTAAAAAATGCATGTATCTGAACAGTCAATCACTTTGTATTACAAAAGGTCAGTCTCATTTTTGCACAGTGAGGACTTTTAGTGTACCTCCCTAAGGTGTGTGAAGATCCTTCCCTTGCATGAGGAAGTCCCTTTAAGGTTACTTCTCGAGGCTGAGAGAAAGAGATCGGGGTATGGTGGCTGGTACAGGTAAGTAACATCAATCTCCACTTAGCAATTGTTTTGCTAGCTTTAATATTTCTTCAGTATAGTTACTTTAATATAATTGCTTTAATATTGCTTCAAAAATAGTGCCTGTGTAAGTTGTTATATCCACACTAAGTAATAAATAATTCTGATTAGTTATTTTTGTCTAATCATTATTGTAATCAATTTAAATAAATAATTCTATTTATATAAGGATGTTTGGTTTTCCATCCTTAATCCTGAGGGGCAAAGTTGTGTGAAGGTCCAATTATACATTTGTAATGTATCATTATGTGTGTATGTATGTTATGTTTATGTATCATTAGCCATAAACCTCTGACAAAGTCTGGGGCTAAGATTCAGCCTAGCTGCACCTAGGCTCTTCTCTGAGAAGGACTTTACAAAGGAAGGGAATCTTTTCTGAACCTCGTGGCTCAGTTGGAGGCCTTCTCTAACGAACTTTTTCTGAAACTCCCACTCTGTCCGTGTGACAAAGAGCAATGAGGTTACGTAAAAGCTCCTCCAACTTAACCTCACCTTGAACACATGCAGTACCACAACTTCTCTGGACAGCCTGTTGCACTGTTTCACCACCCACATCATTAAAAAAAAAAAAATATTCTTTTTTTTTCAGTCTATCTTTACCTTCTTTCATTTAAAAATGCTGCCTCTTCTTTTGTCACTTACAGACTCTGATAGAAGTCTTCCCCCTTCCTATAATTCCCCTTTACATATTGAAGAGCTACAATAGGATGTCCCTAGAGCCTTCTTTTCTCTAAGTTGAATGTCTCAACCTATCTTCATTCTTCAGATGCTACAGCATTCTGACCATTTTCATCATCCTCTTCTGGACCTGCTCTAACACGTCTGTGTCTTTTGTTGAGATCCCCCAAGCTCAATGCATTGCTGCAGGTGGGCAGCATCTCCCAAGAGCAGAGAAGAGAGGGGAGAATCACCTCCCTTGGCGTACTGACCACGCCTCTTTTTAAGCAACATACAATATAGTTCATTTTCTACCTGCAGGGAGAGTTTATGTTCAGTTTTTCACCCACCATTATCCCCAAGTCGTTCCTGACAGGGATGCTCTTAATTCATTTACGTCCCAGTCTGTTACTGGGCAATCTCAACCCGGGTGCAGGTCCTTGTGCTTGGCCTGTTGAACTTCATGATGTGTACATGAAGCCACTCCTCAAGCCGGTCAGGGCCTCCCTGGGTGTCATCCTCTCCCCCACACAGATCAACTGCCCCACTCAGCTTGCCATCATCTGCAGACTTGCTGGGGGTGCGCTCAATCCCAGGTCCAAGTCGCTGATGAAGACATGGATAGTTTTTGTCCCAGTACGGTATGGACCTTTGAGAGATGTGATGCATTACTGGGCTCCACTTGGATGCTGAGCTATTAATGACAACTCTTCAGACATGGACATCCAGTTATTTTGTTACCCATCTAACAGTTCATCAGTGAAACACATGTCTTTGGTTTAGTGGCACTTACTTATCACAGAGGTGAGGCGATGGACAATTCCCAAAGTTCTTTTTTTTTCCCCATCTTTTCTAAAACTGAATATATTTCCCTTTACTAACTGATGTGACTTTTATTCTTCTTAATGCTTCTCAAATTTTATGCTATATAAAATTTACCAAAATTTTGTATTTCTAAAATCAGGCCAATCTTAGAACCAAAGACCTCTTTAGAGATTGCAGACAGCTGGGCTTCTAGTAGTGAACTTAATCAATGTAGCCTTACAAGCTGCAGTTCTGTCATTGATTTAGGTAGACTGGAACAGTCCTATGCACTCCTACTTTATTAAACACTTTAGCAGTTGCAGTTGGTCTGACGGTTCTGTAACACCAATTCTTTTGCTGTTTACAGAAAGAGGAGGTGTGATGACTCCAAAAATTGCACGAAATTGCAGACAGAAGTATTACTAATATATAGCATGGGGAAGAAAATCAGCTGTTCTCACTAAACTCATTTTCATGTTTTAAAATTTAAGGGAATCAATATTCAAACCCAGTGTGAGAACAGTAGACAGCATTAGAACAACAGAAAACAAAGAAAATAAAGAAGGAAGCATGTGACATACAATTACAAGTCTCATGAATGCCATTTATTCCTTAAAAAATAGAGAGAGCAAGAGAAGATGTAGCCAGCTAATTTGAAAGTAAGAAAGTTTTTTTTTTCTCAATTGCAGTTTGCAAGATCCATTGACTCAATTCAGTGTCAGAAGTAGAGAATATCATCACTCTAGATCTCTTTTCTGGAAGGCATCCCTTTTCAAGAGAAGACATAAACATGTGCTTAATGAGATGAAGGCAGATGCTTAAAGATAAATTTACGTGCATGCTTCAATCAGGGACTACAAAATTATAGGCTACAGGCTGGAAATATAATCCTGAAATCCTGTCCTTTCCATTTGGACATGGAGATACTTGTCAAATGTTCCATACTAGAGAGAGGGGATATTTATCTGCATGCTGAGAAACATAGCCATGCAAAAAAAAAAGAAAAAAAATTCTTACAGTTAATAAATATGGCAAATCTTTCTTTTTTCTTCTTCTTCAAAGACATCCAAAAACAGTTTAAGAAATTAAGTTATATTTAGTAATATTTTTTCTCAGTGATTAAATTTGACCTGCAAATTGTTACAACATTTTGTCATGCAAAAACACAGTTAGTGCTCTCGTGACAAAGTTCATAAAACATGTAGTTCTATGCCTTGACTGGATAGAAAAAAAAAATTGCAAGAAATAATCCACAGAAATATTGTAAATAGCACAAAGAGTGCTAGTATTTTAAATTTATTTTTAATAAGTATTTTTAGAAGAATTTTCAGGAGCACTCATGTTAGCTTTCAGTTAATTTCAAGAAATGCTTGAAGTATAAAAGAAATTAATTAGATTTCAACCCACCTGTCTTTGTAGGTAGACACATAATTCCATTTAGTGTTGTTTACATTTTCTCTAGGATTAATGTATTAACAATGACAGTGCATTTATTATCATCATGTTTCTACTAAGTGTACTTACTGTATTAATAAGGGAATCTAGATTTATTAAAGGTATAGCAGGTGTGTCTTCATTATAAGAGCCATATGTCAAATCTTTCTGCTTTATTTTTTCCTAATTTTAATGTTAAAAGACATTTAACCTTTCTTGTTATATACATATCGACATGGTGAAGTCATAACTCTCTGTAGTATTTCATTTTATCCCTGTCATATCTTGCAGAATAATTTAAACTATCATTGTTCTGGTTAATATCCCTCCCTACCCAAGTCTTCTGAAAAAAAGCCTTGCCATTTCCCTGAAATGTACACGTGAAAATCTAACTCAGAGGAGTCCCATTTATTATCTATTAAAAGCAATAGGGAGCTTTTGTCACTGCATTTGCCTTTTAAGAGTATTTCCCACTATGTCTTACTTTGCACTTAGGCATTTAGGATCTTAAATCTTTATAACTTCTCTGTGGACTCAGCTATTTCTCTTAGTGCAGAAAATTACTAATGATTTACTTAAACTAGAGGCATCAGTCTTTTTCTCTTCATAATTAGTTAGGTCCAGAGAGATTAAAATTATTTCTTTTCCTTCTATTGTGTTCTTCCACAGGTTTCTTATTCTCTGTATTTCCTACCTCTCTGTAGTTGTTTGAGCAAGATGACACAAAGACTTTCACAGAAATACAAAGTGCCTGAGAGAGGCCATTCTGCTATTTGAAGAAGGTCTGGTATTGTCTGACCTATGAGCTCACTATTGGACCTCGAGACTGTCTCAGGTAATGCTATTGTTCACTGAAGCAGATCCAGCTTTTGCAAATTACTAGTTGTCATATGTTTTCTCTTCCTTTTCAAGGACTGCTTCACAGGCTAAATGACTAGTAATGAAAAGAAGAGGATAGTCTGTATTTAATAAATCTGTTTTATAGCAAAACACACTGGAATCATGTGATCTGTAGGCTTAGCATTTATTTGTGCAGAATAATAATGCTGTGTGACTGAGCACATAGGTATAAGAAACTGCAGTTGTATCTTGGAGTATTGTAAGGGGCATAAGAGAACTTCCACTCTTACAGGGTAGGAAGTGCTAGGAACTTTGTGTTGGGCAAATATAGTAAGTTGCTTATTTTTGACTTTTTTTAAAGCACACAGTGTTCAAAGAGAGGCAGTGTTTCTTCATGGCTGGTAATAAAACACGAGAGAACTTGTCATAAATCAAGACTGTTCAGCAGACTTGGCGAGGCAGCAAGACAAAGGAGAGTGGGTGGTGAGGTTACCATGTGAAAAGTAAATAAGGACACACTCTGCACTCTTTTTTTTTTTTTTTTCCTTTAAAAATTCTTATTAGCTTGCTACAATTTTTCTTTATCTGCCTTGAATATTGAGATCATAAGCCTTTCAAGAACAGTTCTGCTGTTTCTATATTACATTGTCTATAGGCCAGTAAGACCATGCTCAGATTCATCAGTGCTATCAAACTAAACTTTATATGTTGTAAATACATATCCAAGAGAAATCATATTTTTCCATTATATATCGTATAAATACACATTAGCTTATAACATAAAGACACAAATTTGTAATATACAAATAATACCTTTAGATGTAATGATAAGTTATATTTATGCATATGAAATATAAACAAACATGCACACGCATGCACACACACAAAAGTGTATTATCTTTCTTATGCAAATTAGTATATGTATGCTTTTATTATGCATCCACATGCCACAAAGTGTTTCTTTAGTGGAGAAAAAAACCCAAATAAACCAAATTATTAGGGGTTTGTCCCATTAATCACATAATCTCTCCCTACAAGCTACTAGTGTCTCAATCTCTGTTGATTTAAATTTCATCTCTCACTATGTACCACAACTGAACTCTAGTTTTTATATTTACTCTATCTTCTTTAAGTTTCTGCACTTGAGGGAAAGTGCTGATCTCATACCATTCTTACCAGTAAAAAAACAGGAAATAAAATTACAAGAGCAGTTTATTCAGGTTCGATAAGGATAAGATACTGTAACAATCATTAGTCTGCGTTCAAGAGGAAGACATCAATTATATTAATACAACTTTCCCTGGTGTGATAAAGGCATTTCATGACAGCAATTAGGTTAATCTCCTACAGTAGTGAGGCTTTGTGCTATAGTAAATCCCTCATGAGGATGACCATAAGACTCCATGTCATGTAGTATCATGTCTTGAAGGTAGCCCATCTTGCTCTCTAGTGAATCTTAGGGTTTGTTAGATTACTTTGTAAAGCAGAAGTGGAAGCTGAAACAATTGCAACTGTGCTGAAGACAGGAAGGAAACAACAAACACAACTAGCATAGAGACACCCACAGCCTAACAAAGGATTCAGGTTTACAATTCCATATGCCAGTCATTACCCAGGTTCATGAAAAGAGCCTGCACTCTTTTTTCTAAATTTATCCCCTTTTTATCCCCCTGTAAAACCTTCCCTTAGGGTAAGAAATTGCACCTATTTGGCAATTTGTGGGTTTCTAACCAGTGTTTTTCTATGTTACTACTTTCCCATACATCCAATTGCTTATATCTCATCCCTACTTTTACTCTTCTGGTGTGAGTTAAATAAGTTCTTAAAATTAAGTGAGATGAAACCACGAGCTGACATGTGCCTTCATTTCACTAGAAGCAGGAGTTCAGTTTAGAATTTCCAGTGGCAACACATAGTGGTGTCATTTGACAGTCAAGGTAAATCCCTTTCTCTTGACAAACCATAATGGGCATTTAGGAAACCTACTTTCATCTGGTAAAAACCTACTGCTGCAGCTGAATTCTCTCCCACTCTTTCAGCCATGCATGGACTTTCTGGATCTCATGTGATGTCCAGACAAAACCTATCATCAGCTGGTAAAATCTGAACCTCCCATTTGTCCCTCAGAGGAAAACATATTCTCACTAAAACAGTAGAGAAAGGTAGATAATGTCAGTCAGTAGTAGGCAATTTATGGTAAAGAAATGTGAAGAAAATAGAAGGAAGATTAAAAAGTAAAACAGTCTGATGCATATATCAGATGCAAAATTTCAGAATATCTCTTCCGTTATGGCTGGTGGAGCCAGTAGCCTGTTCTCTTGGGGAGTGAGGTGAGGAGGAATGGCAAAGTCTTTGCTCAGGGTGAGGGTTGTGTTTCCACAGCCATGTCTCCAAAAGCCTTTGCATCACCTTAATATCCCTGTTTGTGTTCATTCATCCAGAGAACTGGTCTTAGCAGCAGAAGTAACAGTGGGATGCATGATGGTAATGATGGCAGCTGTCAGCTCTGTAACACAGGTAAGGCCCTCTCCATCTGCACATTCTAGGCAGGAGGACACAGAGACCCCAATGTTTCATACTGAAGTTTACAAACATCACACTGCCAGCCCTTCAGCACTGTAGCTGGAGATCATCTGCATGATGAATATTCCATTGGAAGAAAATGACCGGGAAATTGCCATCTTATCATATCTTGAGGTTGCACTGAACAATTCATATATGTCTCTGCAAATTCAACAGAAGAAACCTGTCTGCATGCTTTATTATTTATAAAGAGGAAAATATCCCTTGATTTAAAAATGAATCAACAATTCATACAACCTGCAGGTTTGGTAAGCGTGCTTTATATTGTATTTGGCAGCAAAGAAGGTGAGAGGGTCACAAGTCTACAGAAGCAGGAGTGACTTAGTTTGGATGACAAGTCTGTTTAACTCTCCAGGTGTTTAGCTTTCCTGTAGGTTTTATCATAACTCAGATTTTTAGATATTTTATTTTCCCTTAATTTGTCATTTTTTTTACTATCCTTAGTATCTCCTTTTACTGTCTTTTACTGTTTCTTTTACTGGATTTGTTTTTCATATTTCCTCTACTTTAATTCTACTTTATCAAAATTCTTTTGTTGAGGGATACCTTCAGTGCAGGCAGCTCAGGGTGTAGATACAGAGCCAGCTGCACGTTGAGCTCTGGGTGGTTGGAGACAATGCCAGAATGATTTTTGCTGTTATATTTCCTTCATATATATATATATATATATATGTGTGTGTGTGTGTGTGTGTATGTATATATGTATATATGTATATATATACATGTATTCTAGATTTATTGTTGCATAGTTATATATTTCCCATCTAGCCCCAGTACTTTTCCCTATCCTGATAGGTAAAAAGACAAAACGCATCCAAGAGGATCCAAGCTGGGGTTCCAAGGCTCCTATCCTNCGTTGAGCTCTGGGTGGTTGGAGACAATGCCAGAATGATTTTTGCTGTTATATTTCCTTCATATATATTTATATATATATATATGTGTGTGTGTGTGTGTGTATGTATATATGTATATATATACATGTATTCTAGATTTATTATTGCATAGTTATATATTTCCCATCTAGCCCCAGTACTTTTCCCTATCCTGATAGGTAAAAAGACAAAACGCATCCAAGAGGATCCAAGCTGGGGTTCCAAGGCTCCTATCCTACCTTGGTTCTTCCTGGGGGCCAAGGTTGAAACATATCGAGACATATTTTCATAAACAAAGTTTCGATCCTGTCTAAAGGGGGAGGATTTAGAAAAGGGTTGAACTGAGGAAGAATTACCTCACCACTATGTCTCTAATTAGGGATTTTTATTAGTTATGCTAATTTTCTAAACATTTAAAACTGTATTCACCCCGTGCAGAGATGGGCATTTTCCATTTCTGCCTCTTGGATGCCTCCAATAAAGACAAGCCTTTATTTTACCTCCTATACTAACATTGTCTCAAAAGTGTGTTGTTTTATTTCTGGGCCCTCAACACCAACAAGAGGCTGTGAACTACTGATCTTTTGCATAACAAGGGGCGCAGTGTAACCAGGACCTGTGGTCACCCGGTCACTGAGCACTCAGTGACACAGCAGAGGCTGAGGATTCAGTAGGAAGACACTTTGATTTCTTTGAGGTTTTTTTTAAATAGGCTTAAGAAAAGACTGAAATGAAGGGATTCACACATTTCCTGCTAACTTAATGATACATAGGTGTGAAAAATCACTCTTATGCCTGTTTTAAGCATCTAAGTAATTGAGCTTCTCAGTGGACTTTCAGACACAGAGTCATGAAGAACAGGTTCTTTTCTTATACAAGGTCTAGTAATTGTAAGAGAAACAGAAAGAGACCTATGCAAAACTAAGCAGCAAGGGCTTCTTTATTGTTTCAGTAATATAAATTATATTCTGAATTATGCTTGGAACAGTTGTATCTTTTGATGACCTGAGGTTGGGAATATATAGATTTTATGTGCTAACATTAACTGACAGAGAAGGCTAACACACACTGCAATTTGAGCACAAGGATAAAAGAAGAGAATCTTATGTGAAATGCTGTTGCTGTACTAGTCTCAAATGTGGTGGTAATGTGGTAGGGCACTTTCCTCTGTAGGAGATAGAGCAGCTGTCACTGCAAGTGTAGAGGCTTCAACACAAGCTAAGTCTCAGGCAGCAGAATCAGCCCTACTAGTTTGAGGATGGAAGGAATTCTACAAGAGATGCACTTCTATCCTGTGGGTTAGGTTTGCCATCATGGAGAAGCTGTTCCTGCAAGTGGAGGAGTTAAGAACAAAAATGAGCATCAGCGAAAAAGACAAGGGAAAAGATGGTCACTGAGACTCAGCAGCTTGAAAAGATTCACATACCATCTGCAGAATAACAGCAACCAGGGTTTGTCCCCACCATCAATATAAATGAAAATTTTGGAAAGGGGGAAGGATGGAAAACTAGTGACTAGACAGGATTGCTACCTGCCAGGGATCAGTTTAACAAGGAGATGTGCCAGGTCCTGCCCTTGGACAGGAACAGTTCCATGCACCAGTACAAGCAGGGGGCATCCAGCTGGGAAGCAGCTTGGTGGATAAGGATCCAGCTGGGCACCATGAACCAAAATGGAGTCTTTGACCCTCACAAGAATATTGTTATCCTGGGCTCCATTAGGAATGATGCCTACATGTCAAGGGATGCAATCTTTCCCCCACACTCAGCACTTGGTGAGACCACATTGGAGTGCTCTGTGCAGCTTTGTATTACTCATTACAAGACAGACATGTTGAGACTCCAAAGAAGGGTCGTTAAGATGGGTGAGAGACCGGAGCACCTCTCATAGGAAGAAGGGATGAGAAAACAAACTGTTCAGCCTGCAGAGGAGATAGTGCATTGGGGATCTTACATATAAACATGGCTGAAAGAAGGGTGGGAAAAACGCTGTTTCCTGTGGTGTCCAGTGACAGGAACAGAGGAAATGGGCATAAACTGGAATACGGGTGATTCAGTCTAAACATCAGGGAATGCTTCTTCAGAATGAAGGTGACCGAGTAGTGATATGGAATGCCCAAGAGTGTGGTGGAATCTTCATCCTTGGAAACTTTCAAAGCTGTCTGTACGTGATCTTGTGTAACCAGGTCTAAGTGACTCTGCTTGATCAGGGAGATGAATGAGATGATCTTGAACCCCCTTCCAACTCCAACAATTCTGTGTTTCTGTGATATAGCTCAGATTCACCTTTTCCTGAGGATTGAGTCAATAGAGTCATCCTTAACCTTGTATCTTCTGCTTTTAAACTCCTATATGATTCTGATTTGTTGTGCACTAAAGATAAAAACCAACATATATTTCTCAGTCCAATACATTTAAAGCAGATTTGACTATATTTTTAATTAGGAATCCATATAAATTTTAGTGAAAAAAAAATGTTTTCAGGATTATGAGATGCTAGTTAGAATGTGGTGAGGGTAGTTGTTTCATTTTTGTTGATGAACATTTCTACATGTAATAGTTGTAAACTATCTCTGAACTCCGTTCTTTGCCGATTCTGCTATTCAGGGAGGAGACTGAATGTGAATGAGGGATCCATGAATAAGTGAATGTAAGATCTACAGAAATCATTTTCACATGTTCTCTATCATAAATAAATGTAGCAAGGAAGAAGAGACATGCCAGTTAAGTACAGTAAAGCTGTATTTTTTACCAAGTCTCTTACTCAGTTTCTGTCTTTAACTCAAAATGACTCACAAATTTAAATAATTTATGGCAGGAATGGAAAATCTTATGAATTACCGAAGACACTGGGATAGCTAAAATTATCTAAGAAATTTGGACAGACACTTTCGTCTGGTCTGCCCATAAAAGAATCAGAATCAGGAAATGGCCATCAAGGATGCTAGGGATGTGCACAGCAGTGTATCTCACTATCTACTTCTGCAACAAACCCCTGCATACAGAGTAGAATTTTTGCTGACTAATTATTTTCTTCTATTAATAATGTTCAAATGTGACCAATAGTGTAGATTTTTTCAGAAGCTTATCTTGCCTACTGTCTGCTACTTCAGCAGTAGCAGTTTGTTCTGTGTAATAAAACCATATTTAAATGTCCAAAGCATTTCCAATTACCTTTGCTTCCTGTCTCAAGACTGTACTTTTCACCCCTCTGACTGCAGTCCCTATTGGTTTGCCCTACTCGCAGCCATTTGAAATTTTGCTGCAAATACTATTTTCCTATCTCATTGCTTTGATCATCTTGCTGTTCAGCTTTGCATTATTTTCTTAGTCCTCCTTTATGGCACAAATTAAGTGACTTGTTTCAATTTTTGAATCTTTCCAAGACCTTTTCCATTTTCTATAATGTAACTCCCATCAGTTATCTGAAGTTCACTCCCCAACTCACTGTCTTGTTGAGCAAGCATCTTTGGAGTTTTTTTTCTGGTGCTGAGACATGCTTGTCACTGAGAGGAGTTTCCTGTAATACTGTATTTTTTCTTATGTCTACAAAAACATGAAAAATAAGAATGCTGCTGTTGTAATACAGTACCTATCATGCTGGCAAACTTTGTCCCGTTGCCTCCCTGTGACATCTGTGTATCTGTACTTTCTTGTTATCCCACTGCTTTGGAGCAAGGATTATTTTTTATTCTTTGATTGTAGACCACCTTTTTAAGTGGGCCACTGTTTCAGAACTGGAATTCCTAGACATTGTAGGAAGTATAAGAGTACTTGTACTGGGTCAGGGAGAAAAAAGAAAAAAGTCTAAATCTAGAGATGGCAGATGGATACTGACAGACAGATGGTGTTGAGAAAAATTAATGCAAACAATTGCCAATAATATAAATAATAGAAACAAAAGGAACACGCACACAAATAACACTCATACATATGATATGTATAAATAATAATACTAAATAAGAAAATTAGACATATCTAGAAGAAAAGCATTTATAAATTGACAACCAGCTCACAAAAATATTATTTTTACCCTTCTCAGATAGTCTTAAATTCAAAAAATTTACTTGCCTTGCCTAAGTTAGAATCAAGATTACCTCAATAAATAATATATTTTGAGGAATGTGCTCATATTCCCAAATTTAGATCTTCAGCTTAGTTGCCTAAGTTACAAAATCAATCTTTATAAACCATTTTACTACAGAAAGGAAAAGAAGCACTTCCAGAGGACAATTCCTATAACATTAGGACAGGATATGCCAACTATTATGAGAATCTATATAGAAAATTCAGATAAAATCTTCTAACTTTAAGATTAGATACGGGAAATGAAGACGTGTATATACTGGAGAAGAGATATGAAGCCTGAGAAATAGCTGAAAATTGAACTTAGATTTCTGAAATCTCATCTAATCATCATAGTTCTGAAACTTCCTTACCAGGAAGCAACAGCCCAGTTATAATAAGGCAGATTCCAGAGACTTACAGGGCAGGACGTCAAGGACTCAGTCTTAGTTTTAAAGTAAACAGACCTTAAATAGAAATTATCCTTGAAGTGCAGACCATTCCAGCAAATTGACCTGTCCAAGTCTTCCATCAAAAATTAATAAATAATTTCCCTTGAAAATTTAAGATTTATTTACTTAACAGCTTCTATGATTTTTGATAATCACATTCATTTGGTACATATTTTTAAGAATAATATGTTTATATTATCCTTAAAGGTGGGCTATATTTAGATTTGCATTTTGTCTTCCTGTAGCCAAGCTCTAAACTATTGGTGTATAGCTCTCCTGTTGATAATACAACATATAAAGTCACTATTTCTGCAGTCAATACTTGGATTACAGGGTCAACATCTTGGCAAGTACACATGTAGAAGGCTTCAAATGATTAGAGAGTGTGTTAAATGTTACTGTATAAACTGATACCAAGAATCAAGTGGAATTAAAATGTAGTCATTTGGGACATCAAACCACAGACCTCTTTTATTCAGATGTTTGAAAATGTCAAACACACAAGAAATTGTGAAAAAAAAGCATCAGAACTTCTTGAAAAATACAGGGGGAAGAAAAGGAAAATAAGTAGATAAAGGTTATTAGAGTACTTACTTTCATTCTCTCTTCACCTTTCTACTTCTATGTTATGCACCCATTTTCATAGCATACATGTTTTAGAATTTGACATTGTGCTAGAAAAGGAGGAGAAGCAATGGATTTCAGCCATTAGTACATCAGTTACTGGGTATGTTTTTCTGTAGTTTCACATACGAAGTTTTCATTGTAGGCAAGACATTTGGCAGTGCATTCCTCCTCTGCCCTTCTGAATATCTATGATAAATTTCTTTACTGAGGGCGGAATATAAATATAAAAGTGAGGATAACTTGGTGGTCTGTGTGACTAAGTCAGAAAGCCCTTTTGCAGACACACATGATCAGGTTTGGCATAGCACACTGAAGTGCTGGATGTCTAAATCCCAGTGTTGCTTGGGGCATGACTGAGGTCTCTCAGGGGTAGGACTTCTGTCTGACTGGAATACTCCACATTGATATACCACATGCCATGAATAGCATGGATATCCATGAGCATACTTGTCAGCTCCAGAGCCTATGCAATTTAAAGTAATGGATTTACACATCTTCTCTAAAATGAGATTTTTTTCTCAGATAAAAGCAAAAACTTAGCCTATTGATGTGAAAATCTCTGTAGATACCGCAGTGTATGTAGACATCTGACTAAGCTCAGCTTATGAGGAAAGATAATATCCTACAAAAAAACTCAAAGACATTCAAGGGAAATACTTCACCAGTGTTATCTCCAAATCTGTAGTATTTTGGACGTGCACTATAGACTTCTGGAGGAACTGAGGAGAAAAATCAGTTATTAGTCCAAATGCAGGATACTCAACAACGTATGTGTGCTCAATGGCACTCTGAAGTGGTTTCAAAGGATTCAGACACCAAATCTCTGAATACTGTGAGGCCAAAGGACATAACATCACTACTTATTGTGATTTTATAGGGAGTTCTACATGTGAACTTCTACAGACATGTACAAAGTTATTTAGGTACAGCAGTTACATTGCTGAAGGCTATATGTGAACAGATATAACACTAAAACAACAACAACAAAAAAAAAAAGCCACATGAGTAATAGCCTTTAAAAAAAAAAAATCCCCACAATGTTCAGAAACATTTCGTTCATTTCATATTACTTGCAAGAAAGTCTGTCTTCTTTCAGTTTAAAAAAACCAAAAAACTGTAATGGTTCCAGATTTGTTTCAGGCTTCTATTTTTAACCTCATCATAGGCTTATGGTTGAAATAATTCTTTTTTAATGTTTAGTAAAAGACTTTAATTTCCCATATTGTTTTTTTTCCCCCAGAACTTATTGGGAATCATTAATAAGTTCTCAAAAGGTTTTCAATGCTCTGAAGATATGTAATATCTTCATAACATAACCTGGGGAAAATAGTGTAATGTCCTGAATTGATCTGAGGTGAAACTCAACTCTAGGATCTTCATTTCCAGACATCCTAGAGGCAAAACTGGCCTAAGTTTTTGTTGTTTTTTGGTTTTTTTTTTCTCCAACTCTTCTTCATAGCTTACCATTCATTAACTGTAGTGTACCACTCACTCAGTGGTGCTGGCCAAAATGGCCATGGGGCTGATCTGAGATCAGTTCTGGAGCAGAAATGAGAAGGGGAGGAGAGGAAGCAGTAATTCATTACGTTCACATTAAAGTCAAAAAAAAGCAAATCTAACTGTGCCCCAAGGTGGTAGCCAAAAAGGACTGTAGTAGATTTAGATAATATAGAGGGTTTTAATACATCTGGTCACATTATCTTGTATTATTACTTACTTCCCCCAGAAAAAAAACACTTTTGTAAAATGTCTAATTTTGAGTGCTCTGAAATATACATATATATATTTCTGGGTTTTTTCGATGGTGACATCTCAAGTTCTGTTTTCAGTGCTAGTCTGATACAATTTAACAAGAAATTTCACCCTGAATCTATGGATACAAAGCAGAAGGTATGGAGACATTTCTGGCATGGTGAAGTAGATTACTCAGTTGTTAGCAGTGCTATTGCCACTTGCAATTGTTAGTTTCTCATTTTCTCTTTTTATTTGAGAAGAAACTTTATATCCATCATTAAAAATAGTCTTACTTTTATGTGACGCAAATGGGAGCCTGGATTCAATACTGACTGTGTCAAATTCAGATATTTAAATCAAAGTTCCAGTGAGATCAACTGCACCATCTGTGGTGACAAAAAAGAAAAACATTCAAAAACCCTGATACACATTTGTAGATCTGTTGATTTTCAGAAACCTGTATTTCTCAGCTCAAAATACAAACTCAATGCCCAGTCTAAATTGTATTAGTTCAAGAGATTATTAAACTGCATGGTCTTTCACAATGTTCAGCTTTAAAATGACATAATTTTTATATTTTAATGGACTTATACAGTGCAATTATTCATATAAATATTGTGCAAATAATTCATATTTTTCATCACCTTAAAAATGTCAGAGAATTTCAGTATTTTTTAGATAGAGCTGTTAATGAATGAGAATATTTTTTTCAAAACTTGAAACAGCAATAGGCCGAAGAGATGCTTTATTAAATGTACATTTCTTAAATAAATAGAATGGAACAACATTTTAAGATTAAGCATTTAAATACATGGTTTAGGCATTCAAACCAGTGGCTTAACCTTAGCATTGTTGACAGCTGTGTCTTCCTTTGATTGCTTTCCTGCAGTGAATGGAAGATGCTATTGCTGCCTCTTCAGCCCTGGATTTAACTGTGGTTCTCCATTGTCTCCTTACTATTCATTGATATTGAACATACTAATATGAGGAAAGAAAGATGTAAAGCCTTAAATGGTTGCAGATGTTTGACAGCAAAATTAGCTGCCAGTTTTCCAGATAAGATGTAGCATTTTTACTTAAGAAAAGAGTAATCCTCCACACAGATTCTCTCTCCCCTAGGATGCCCCTGTTCTCCAATGAACGATCCATTGCCAGAACTTCTAAAGACAAATATCCTCCTCTCACAAAGTCACTGAGCTGCAGCACTGAAGAATGGCACAATCCCAGATAGACAGATAAATAACACAGTCTAACATTGAATAGGGTTTGACCACTTGGGGGATAAAATGATTTCTATTTTGTTTTGTGATTGTGTGTTAGATTCTGTGACTAATGAATACATGGCTGTGTCTCATCATCTGTAGCAAAGTGCCAGAAGTCCATCTTTATGGAATAAAGTTTTCTGTGCTGGAACAAAGGGATTTTTATGGAAGCATGCTTGACTGTTTGTAACTCTCTTTACAGAAGCAGCGTCAGGAAAAGATGAGGTTCTTTTCTAAATGATTACTAGAGCTGAAAAGATGCAATTTCTTACTACAAATTCAATACAAGAATCACAAATGAAATGTTGATAGTGGAAAGTGAAAAGTGGATAGTGAATTCCTGCATCAGATATAGTGCAGCTTGTCACTTGGTTAAATATTTTATCGCCTTCTATTGCCACAGCATCCATACAGCCCCTACCCCCAAAATAAATAACAAAAGCCTCAAAGCTCACCTGGACCCAAACCCATGAACTGCAAAGATCAATCTCTGGCACTGGAATACTCAGAAATTTTATCTGCAGAATTTCCAGTGGTGCACAGTAAGAGACCGGTTTTGTACAAATGTGCTTCTACTGCTACAAGGACCAATTTTTTTCTATCTAAAACAATATATTCCTTCAGATAAGTGAGTATAGCATTACCAGTCTGGAACATGCCTGTTCTTTTTTGCCAGCCACAAACTAATCTCACCTTATTCACCATGGCAACATTGACACAGCTGTCTATCCCTCTGTTTCCATGGTAAAGGACCGGTAGATAGTACTCCACTGCTTTATGCCAGACTTCTGATTCTGTCACAGATTTTCAAATATTCTAATGGTTAAAATTTGTGTAGAAGCCTCCAAAATGTCACAGTCCCTAATCTGGATGTAAAATCCAGAATTAAAACCAAATCCCAAAAACTAAAACGCACAGGAAACAGCCCGAACCAAACCAAACTGGAGACAAAATAAAATAAACAACAGTCTGTGAAAGCAGAACAACTTAAAGCCCTTTTCCATCATAACAGATAGTGTTAAAATTTTTTTGCCAAACCACAGGATTCTTAAAGGACTTTTTATTCCCATATACCTATAGTCTTAAAAAAAAAAAATTACCTCCAAAAACACAGCCCTTGTCAAAACTTTTACCAGTCAGAAATCTTTGAACTGAGAGTTATTTCCCAAACAGCGAGCTCTTCGAAGTTCAGAGGCACAACTTAAGGTTTGCAAGTACAAGACTACAAGTTGCACTTTAGTCCTTCTCAGCAGAGCAAATTAAGAACTCTAGACACATTTTCAAGAAATGTGTTGTAGCCAAAGTTACCCTGTAAGGCTTCATGGTTGGGTCTGAGCACTCCCAAATGCTCTAGGTGATACATGTCCATTTTACCTCAGGGACCTTAAAAGCCCAATGTGTATGAACTGCCTCTGAAGTGTCTCCTTCAAGCCCTGAAGTCAGTTTGATGCTTTTGAAATGTTTCTCCTAACTCTAAATACAAGACTGTCTGAAAAAGTTCAAAAAATGTAGAATTGTGTCTCTGATTAACTACCGTATGTGAGTAATGATCTGCTATAAAAATAACTGCTTTGCTTCTGATAAAACAAATACCTACCAGTTACTTTACCCCAGAGCTTTCTCTATTTTCATGACAAGTCTGTGACACCAACCTTAGTGTATGCATTCCCACGTACTTTATTATTATTCAAATATAATGTGCTACTGATATGGATTTGGAAGTTGTGTTCAACAGCACTGATTCTTGTTCTGAATGCCAGGACACATTTTGCAATTTCTTAGTATGTAGTCAGTAGTTATAGAGATGCAATCTTGAAAGATAATTTTAAAAATTTCTTTCAAAAGCATAGGCATAAATATATGAGTTTATTTCCATGTTAGATACCCCAGCAATATCACTAAATTGCTGAGCCTGTGGGTATTACCTTGCAAAATACTTCAGTAGAAGAGCCAGTGCTATTGTATCTTGCCAGAAGTTTCTAGTATTCATTTAGATTTTCCTTACTAGGTCACTTCATTAAAAAAAGATTAAAGTCTACTCCAGCTAGAGGCATGAATTCCCACTTCTGTTTTCAGAGAAGTCTGATATCAGTGCAATTCTAAAATAATCTTGGTTATAAAAGCAATGTTAAACACATTTGTTAGGAGACCGTACATCTCTTCTGGGTCTGTAGTGGGTCACCGAATTCTAACCTTTGTAGCACTTCAATGCAAGGGAACTCTCCCGAAGAGTGTAGCTTTAAAGGTGAAGGAGCTGAGGCAAGTCCAAAGGTAAACACAACATAAAACCACAACAGTGAGACATCTGCTGCAGTATTTTCCTTACACCTTGCTGCCAAATTCATAACTTCCCACACACGCCATTTGAAAAGATTCACAGAGATCAGCATCTGAGATAGAAGTTCCCTGAAATACTTTTGAGGGAGAGAGGCTTTCCTCAATTAAACATCATTCTGCTTGGAGGGAAACCTTGGAATAGCCAGATGAATAGTATATCCTCTCTAAACCATGGCCAGGAAAGGACTGCCTAGGCCCATTCTTCACATTAATCCAATAACTAGAACTGAATTAAAATTTTGAGGGAAAGTGGGTGATATTTATCGCTAGTCAAACAATGGGCTTTGAAACAGTGTCAGTAGGAAGGCCCACATATAAAAAACTCTTGAACAGAGAAGTTTTCACTCCTGATTTGCACATGTGAAACACACTGATCACATGCAGAAAAGCATGAGGGAGGGTTAGTCATTGTATGAGCACACATTGAAACATACCTCTGTGCTCAGCAAAAACCATCTACTTCATTAGGGTCAGCTTGTTTTAGGTGCAAACTGGTCACTAGAAAATGGCTTTGTATCAGAGACTTGTGGCACAGCAATAACTTAAGTGTTGTGGGGAGCCTCACTAACAGAAACATGGGAATGGATAGACTTCAACAGCAACAAGGCAAAGACAATTGTAAATATGCCTGATTGCTTAAAGGCTGAACTTAGGCAGTTTAAAAAGGCTTTGAGGTCACAAATTCCACATGCTAAGTCCGCTTCTGACATCTGACTCCGGTCAGCTGAACTGTGCTGACTTTCATATTTTTACTCAAAAGATTAAGTGTATTCTTTTGGCTGCGCGTGTTGCAAGAGCACTAAAAGACTGCTAAAGTACATGCTCACCATGGGCCTGATCAAAGCCCTCTGAGATCAATGGGAATATTTCCTTTGACTTCAATGGGCTTTTGATAAGATTCCAAATTACCCAGTGGAAAGTTAGCCTCTGAAGGATGGTCCTGATGTTAGCATACCCATGGGCACAGCACTCGAAAGGATCTGGCTCCGCACCTGAGTGATGCACAGCATCTCATGCTGGAGCAGATGCAAGTGTGGCATCTCATTCTGATGTTTTGTAAAATATCACAGTGGTGATAAAGGAAGCATATTTTGATTGACAGATTCCATACTAGCTGGTACTTGAAACAGCTTGCAGCCACATCAGGATCTGGCAGGAAGCCAGACCCCATTCACAATAATGGGACATCATACAAATATCAACAGGGCTGTATCCAAACCAGCTGTTATTATTAATTTCATGTCTTTTAAGAGGAAGAGAGGATTTCAGCCATTTGAAAGGATTTTTCAAATGAATAATTATAATGTTTGGTGATGTTTAATTTCTGTTTACCTCTGAATGCCTCTAAAGTTGTAGCTAGTGGTCCCATATGAATTGGATTTAGAGATACAATTGCTGTTTAATTTAGCTGATTCACTTGAAGTGTCTTCTGCATTTTTGTTACAGGACGTGATTTTTTTTTTAAAAATTGAAGGCAAGTGAATGTTGACAAAAAATAAAAAATCATGAAGTTGGAGTTTAGAAAACTGTATTTTGATATGAGTCTGCAGACAGTTTAGGAAATAGAAAAAAACAATGTTGTTGTTGTGGGGAAAAGTTCAACAATTGGAGATTAGAAATGAACAAACAATTTACAGTGAATCATCTCTGTTCCATGAAAGTTTCCAGGGTCTTCATTCTCTTTTGCCTTAAGAGCTAGCTTGAGAGTAGATGTGCTACTTTTTTTCTTATATTACTTCTTTTTAATAGAGAGAATTTTCCACAAATAGAGATTCAAATTCAACTACATGTTTTTTCTGCAACAGCTGAAAATTTTTAGATGTTTTATGGAAAAGATTTAGTTCCTGTACTACAAGTGTGTATTAGAGTGAATATAAATATTAATGATAGTGGAAGAATAAAGAAAAACCCAAGCTAAAAAATTATGTGGACTGATCAGGTAAAAAGGGGTAGATGTATGGTCAAACATACAGAGTCAAACACAGAGTTTCATAGCTCTTTTAGGTGATGTATATATGATATTTTCATGCTGAACAGATTGTCAATTCTTCTTTTGATACTGCTTCTATTCTTCTATTGATATAATCTGTGCATGTATATATATATATACACAAATGTATTTATACTTAAACAAGAAAAACTACATATATTAATGTTAGAGGAACCCTGCAAAATGTATTTTCTTAAGCCTAATGTGGAGGAGTTGCTTTGAATGACAGATTTCAGAAGAAACCCAAAAATATGTAAGTGGGTAGATGTATGCAGGGAATCTTTAAAATGTAGAGCAAGTTGCAAAAGGGTTTGGTTACGATACAAAAGCTGTAGGGGAAGGAGAGGGAGAGTATCAAAGGAGACTTCTGTTTCTGGATGACTGAGGGTGGTATCATGAAACCTTTAAAGGAAAGCTTTAGACGGAAAAGGAAGATTATGAACCTGGCTTAGTCATCCAGATTTTGAGAAATTAGTGAGCAGCTTGGAATGACATATGTGACCCTGAAAGAATAAAGGTATTTTTGGGTATTTTTGAAGGTTTGTTTAGGATACAGTAATGGAAAACCCTGCAAGTATAGAAGGGAGAAGAGGGGAGGGGAGGCCTCGAAGATTCCAGATCCCAAAGAGAGTGAAAAAAACCCCTACTGTCTTGCAAGAAACCCCAATACTGGTCACACCCATGTTATGAAAAAAGTCTCACAAATACAGTGGGATTTAATTTTAATTATAGTCATAACTGGGACTGATGGGTTCACTGCTCTAGAGAGTTTATTTTTCACACTATAAAGTCATTGCTTAGACAAATAATATGTGGGATTTTTGTCCTTGACAGATTTGAGTACTATTTTCAGTTCTAATCTTGTTATCTCAGTCTCTATCTTTCTGTTTTTTCTTGCTGTTTTATCTTCAGATTTCAAATAACAAAGTCAAAACTTGGGTTTCTGAAAAAATATACTAAGAAATGAGCTCTTCAGAAGTACATTTGAAAATGTATGTATCTCCAAATTAAAGCTGCTCGACTTTTTATGGCTCTACCTTAGGAAATTTCCAAGCTGCATATGAAATACATTTGTGCTTTCTGTGCTTATAAAGTTGTTACTAGCCTGACTGAATGTGCAGCTGGTGGTGATCTACAGTTTTTGTTTATCCTGCTGAGTGAAAATGAGGGAGGACATATTTGTAGACTCATTCAGCTAAAATTCTGAAATGCTGCCTCATATACTTTATTCTACTGAAATACTGCCTCATTCAGTTAATTTTCTCAGAGGTTCCTTTTGCTAACAATAAAGCTTAATAAATCCAGCACCCAAACTTTTCATGTTTAAAAACAGCTGTATGTCAGAGGCCAGTTTCAGTTCATCTTAAATTGAAAGAACTTTCCTAGCACAGGTTTAGGAAAATACAGGTTTGAGGGCAAGTTATTTGCAAATAAAATTTATAGATGATTAGTTATGATGAATACTTAGGAGCTGAAATATTTTTATAGAATCACTTTTACTTTGACACATTCATTAGTAAAGCAGAATACCACTCAAAGGAAAAATCTTGTGCAAAAACAACCCCTCAAATTATTACCTTCTAAAAATCTCACTTATTATTCTCTATATCTTTGGCTCTTGAAAATTTCCAAATATTTAAAGATCATGTTTATAAAAGGAAACTTTGCTTTCCTTTAAAATAGATTGAAGACAATATAGATGGGTTTTATGCACCAGTCTCTCTGTATGATATTGATGTCTCTAAGTTTACCTGTCACTACTAGTCAGTACTATAGATATATCTCACTGCTTCCTTTTTGATACTGTCTTGTTGCTTTTGTTTTGTTTTATTTTGCTTTTATTTTTTTTCTGCCTGTGTTGTAGTATCTCTTTTTCTGTCTGCAATACACCAAGATACAGTATTCTATGTTTTTGTAATATAGGAGATGCTGTTTTATCTATGTTTTTGTAATATAGGAGATGCTGTTTTATCTATGTTCAGTACTGTCTTTTTGCTCAACATCTTCTTGAAAAGGTCAGTTATTTTCCTGAACCAACACTCCAACACTTCAACAACTGTTGTGAGTAGTTGGGTGGGAGGGGGGTGGGATTTGTGTATTTGTTTAGGAATTTTTTGGTTGCTTGTGTTTTTTTAATCTTTTCTTGAAGTCAAAGATAAGCATTTCTCATCTATTGAACTTTTTACACTTTGTGGATAAAATCTGATATTGTATGCAATAGTGTGTGATTCTTTTCGCTTTTACAGCTACTGATGCTCATGAGTCTATTTATCTATTTATGTGATTTATCTTAAAATGTACTAACTCCAAAAAAAAAAAAAAAAAAGAAATGGGGGAGGAAGAAAGAAAACATACCTATTTATTTGTATGAAGTAGAAAAAATTGTTCTATTTCTGCTGCCTTTTTCACTAGCTTTGTCTTGCATTGCTTATACATTTTTTACTTCTGGGCTTTGAGGTCTCCACCATTTTTATTCATTAAAATAGTCTCGTCGTTTAAAGCATTTGGTAATAATGGCTCTATGTCTGTCACTTCATGAATGTCCTATGCCTTTCCCACATAAGCCATTGTTTTTGTCAAATGCTGAGTGTCTGTACCACAAGGCAGTCCCTCTCCATAGCAATAGCAGAATTTTTTTTTTCTTCAATCTTTTTCTTTTATACACTTTTCATTCAGAGCACACTTGTAAATCACTCAAGTAATAGTCTATTTCTTTCAGCTGAATTTGTTACTATTCAAGTCCTCTGGTTATTACCAGTAGTTCTTCAGTTCATCTCAGATTTTAAGGATTTTCTGTTCAGTAGACTTAATGTGTAAGAAATTATAGATAGTTTTTTATTTCTGGAACTGCATTGCTAAAGTTACATGTTCTTTCCAATTCTTTCGGTCTTATGACACAGTTATCTTCATTTTCTTCCATGTTTTATTTCCATTTCTCATTTAAATTTTTCATGTACCATATTCATTCTGAAACCAATGTATTAATTCTATGTCTACTTCTGTTTGTCATACAAGTGTATCATTTAATAAAACTTTTTTATTGAGATATCTCAGCAGTTGTCCTCCTAAATAGAATGGTAAATATTTTTTTGTTGTTGCTGGCTTATCTATATTGTTCGTAGACAATTCATTGGAAATTGATGAATTTCATTCATCAAAAACTTAAATTACTGGGAGCCATTCTTTAATAAAGGGGTTACATGTTTGCCTTGTCTATGAAAATGCCATCTTCCTTAAAAAGTATGGAGATTTGTAGCTGTAAACTACCATTTTATACTTCAAACTTTTCTAAAAAAGTATAAGAACTGGTTGAAAGAACTCTGCCATAAGTTTTTTGAGGAGAATTTCCCTTTCAAAAATTTTAAATGTTCAAGAATATTGCATTCTTCTGGGAAAATAGTGTTTTAGAAAAAGTTCTTCATACCTGCAGGACCAAAAAAAAGTAGGTTTTTTTTCATTTTGTAATTTCAATTTTCTTTTTGCTTTTTGGGCTACTTGTCTTCCAGTCCTCATTCCCCATTTCCCCACACTCTTTCTGATTCCCCTAAATTTCATTTTGGTTTCTGTTTTGAATTTGCCTGGCCAAGCTTTGGTAGTGGGCAGCTACAGGGATGGTTCCAAGTTCGGCAGAGCCAATCCCTGGGGGCTTCCAAGATGGATGTGCCACTAGCCAAGGCTGGGCCACTTAGAAATTGTGATAATGCCTCTGTGATAACAGATTTAATAAGGAAGAAAAAAACAAAAGTTGTTAGAGAGTTGTAATTTTGTCCAGAGAAGAACGGAGTGAGGACATGGGAGAGGAACAACTCTGCAGACATCAAGGCCAGTGCAGAAGGAGAGGGAGAAGATGCTTCAAGTGCTGGAGCTGAGATCCCCCTGCAGCCTGTGGTGCAGACCATGGTGAGGCAGCTGTGCCCCTGAGGCCCATGGAGATCCATGGGGATGCAGTGATCCTCGAGCAGCCTGTGGAGGGGACCCACGCCAGAGGAGGTGCAGCCTGGGAAGAGGCTGTGAACCCACAAGAGACCCAAGGAGAGAGAAGCCCACACTGGAGCAGCCTGTCCTTGAAAGATTGCACCTTGTAGAAGAGTCATCCATGCTGCAGCAGTTTGGGGAGGACTGTTGCTTGTGGAATGGACTCACGTTGGAGAAGTTCATGAACTGTCTCCTGTGAGAGGGACCTCACATTGCAGCAAGGGAATGACTCATCTCCCTGAACAACAGGAGAAACAACGGGTGATGAACTGACCACAACCCCATTCTGTGCTTCCCTGCACCTTTGGGGTAGGAAGTAGAGCTGAGAAGGAGAGAGGGGTGGGAGAAAGGTGTTTGAAAGTTTTATTTTACTTCTCATTATCCTGCTCTGATTTTGTAAGTAATAAATTCAATTAATTTTAATTTTCATTCTAGCTTGTTTTGCCTGTGAGTGATCTCTCCCAGTCCTTATCTCAACTTATGGACCCTTCTTTATATATTCTCTACTGTCTCCATCTGTGGAGGGGAGTGATAGAGAAGTTTTGATGGGTGCCTGGAATCCAGACATTGTCCACCCTCTACATTTTCCTTACTTCATTTCTATACATAAACAAGATGATGCAGCAAAATGCCACATACTGCCCTATATCTTCTTCCACTATATGAGAATGATTGTTTCAGATCAATTGTATTTCATATGGACCGGTATGACTGCTGGCTCCCTGAAAGTGTTTGGGCTCAGCCTTTTGGGTAAAGTAGCAGAGTTGCATGACTGGAAGCTATACTTCTGAGAGATTGCTAGGCATTGTCAGTGTTTTCCATAATTTCCAGGTATTACTGGGAAATACTTTCTTCAAATCAACCTTCACAGGGTCCTATTTCAGAACTACAGAAATGCAGTCTCCATGTGAACCTACTCATAATGGGGCAGGTTACTTGGGCAGAAAAAGGTAAGGGCTGATGAATTTGTCTTTAGTCCCTGCAAAGAGAATGGGGAAGAATGCCAGATGGCCAAGAGAAAGATATAAGGAGTCTGTTATGCTTAAGAGTAACAAGTGATCCAGAGGGTAATGTTTCCTTAAGGCATAATCAAGCATTCAGGAGACAGATGGTAGAAAGAGTAGGGAGTCAAGACAGTTCTAATTAGTCCAACACCATATGGAGTTGCTTCTTTTCTAGAAGCTCAACCTTCTAGACAGGCCTGTGGGTTTAACTTCTGGACATCCCAGAGATCTTTGAAATTGTTTAATGACTCAAAACCAACCCACTTGCCCAGATTTTTATTTTACAGAAATAAGCGGATGATGTTAAATATGGGAAGCCCGATTCACAAATCTCCAATATGAATCTCCAATATGAATCTCCAATATGAATAAGATGTAGCTGGACTGGGACAATACCAATGAACTAAGAAATTAGAGGAATTCTTAAGTCTGATATTGCTGGAGTCTACAGAAGTACCTGAAATATTACTTCATTTTGTTTTCATTCATAAAAAAATCATCATCTTACTTCCAGCTAGCATATAGGAGGAAGTATTATAATTCTGCTGCCGCTATATATGTGGGCTGTACTCCTATTTTGCAGTTTTTTGGCCACTATGATTGCCCTCTTTATCACTGCTCCTAAAAAGTAGATATCTTCTGTGTCTTAATTGTATTTCTCTCTACTTGTATTCTTTTTTCATTTTGTTCACAAAGTCCCACACCATCTGTACATACTGGGAAAGAGAATGGCTTTTAGTCCTGGGAGAATACGAAAGAGAAAGCCACTAGAGAGCATATCTGCAATTTAGGGTAAATTGCAGTGCAGACAGGCAGGGACATTTCTAAGGGGTGAGGACAGTGGTAAAATAGGGACAGTAGACATGTGAAGTCAGGATATCCCAAATCACATCTGCACAGCACGGCAGGCTTATTCAGTCGAATGGAGTCCTCGTCAATGCCTTTACAATGAACATAGCATCTTCTGTATGCATCAAGAAAATACTAATAAAAAAAAGATCTCTATTTTTCTGATAGTACCTGGTACCATTAAGAAACACTGAAAACATGTAGAAGATCTTCAGAAACAGAAAAGTAGTTTTTTTCCCACTGCCTCATACTTGTATGTGTGTTGTCAGTTCAATTTTAAATAAAACTATTCTATCTTGCAGCAATTGATGTTTAAGTACATCCCAAGAATATTCTTCTCATCACTGAAAAGTGGTTAAGTGCATTTGTCAAACTTCTTTCCTCTACCCAAAAAAATAAATTCAGAATCCAGGTCTCCTAGTATTCTAATACCAGAAAATGCATTGGCATTCATCTTTACATGTTTGGTGTCTCGGTGTCTTTCAGTATAACTTTTTAGCTGACTCCTAGAACTTTCACAAAAAACAAGACAGACTGCCTCCTTATTGATATCAATCATCTACTACATATTTTTTCCTTCATTTATATTTTAAAGAGGAATTTTAGAGTTTTTACTTCCTATATTGAAAGAAAAGTCCTTATCAGCCTATTCTCATTATTTCCTAATATATTCATTAAACTTAACCTAAATGTTTATAAACCACTCATTTTAAAGACAGGAAATTATTTTTAGTGAAGCTTTAGTGATTCATTTTCAATTCAACTTTCCTTACGTACCGCAAGATATCATTACGAATAAATTGAGAGTTATCAACTGGCACTCAGAATCTGAGGCAGTTGAAGGGTCATACTTTCTAGAAAGATAACAATCATAAGCTATGGGTGAAATTACCTCCTTTTATTTCTTCTGTTACCAAATTCAGACTTTAAGGATTGATCTAGGCTGCTATTCTTTTCATCTCTGAGTCCAAAGCTTTACTGTCCCCTAAAGCTCTATCTCTGTTCAACTACTCTGTAAAGCTGTTGAGAGAGGTAATGACTAACAAGAGCTGAAGTACCAGCATTATGCAGGTGACATAGCTTTAGCATTACATAAAACCTAAACCCTAGTGTTTCTCAAAAATCTCGGTACTCCTCTGAAATCAAAACTTGGCTGAAGAGCAATTAGACAGAATACAGAAAAGTTAAAGTAATAGTCTTTAGAGTATTTGTGCCCTATCAGTTTTTACAGGATGAAGCTGACTTGCAGTTTCAGAAAATTTTTTGCCCATTATTTAGAACTTGGTCTAGTCAGTGTGACATCTTTTTTGACAAATATTTTAATGGAATTAACTGTAAGGGAATAATCACAAGAAAATTACTGATTTAAAGTTAGATGTGTACCTAACCTAATTGTCTAGGTTCTGTGTATAGTCAGCATGGAGAGTCTCCTCCAGGGTACAACTGATGCCATTCACATCTTGCTCAACACAATGGCTGTGGGGACAATCCACAGCAGTCCTCCAACTGAAGGAAAAGAAAACTTCTCAAAGCATCAGTAAAGAAATAGTAACGTACAATACCTCATTTGCTGTCCAATAATTGTTTTTCTTTTTTTTTTTTTCTGAGTTTTACTAAAGACTTTAACCAGTATGAGTTCAATGCTAAAAATAAATTATTATATTTGCATTAAGAAAGATGTTTGGGTTTCGCATCGGGAAGAAAAAAGAGAAAGGTCTAAAATGCAAAGCAGAAGAAAAGAAATTCTACTGTTGAAAACACCAAATAGTAAAACATTTGGTTTTTCCAGTTGACAAGGTGTGAAGTTAATTGTTCTAGGAACATTTCTGCAGTTGTTCCTATAGAATATTAATATAAACTAACTTTGAGAGTACAATTTATTTGTAAACAATGGCTTAATCATGGGAGTTTTACACAGCGATGTTTTCCGTCTCCAGTTACTGAGTTGTCTGCTGACAATGTTGTCCACTTTTCCACTGCAGTTTCAAGATTCTCCATGAGAAGATGAGAAAAACTCATTTTAGGGTTATTAAAAGTACACAGTTAGAAAGTAGGTCTGAGTAAATGGTTTGGAAAAAATCCAAATTTTATCATGCATGAAAAGCACAGAAATAATGCAAGAAAAAAAAATTCTTATGCTATTTTAGCAATCCTCTGTGTCCACATTTATCTGAATACCAAAACCAAACATCTTGGGTGATTGATCATTGCTTCATGAAGCTTCTAGTCAGGATTTAGCTTGCCTTTATGCAACCCTGCAATGACACAAAATGTCATATGTGATGGATATGGCTTTGAGAAAAACACAAAAGAACACAGAAACAACATTATGAAGTTTTCTTTGCTTGACTTTGATTTATTTGTCATCCATTCTGAACATTAGTGAAAATAACAGAAAATCCATGAAGGTCTTTGATCTTTGGAGGGAGGTTTTGTGGAAAAGCAAGTTTACCAGGAATCAGAGAATCAGTGTCATTTAGGTCATAAAAGACCTCTAAGACCATAAGACTGTTTAAAAATGCTGTATCATCTTCCTTTGTCTTTCCATTGCTCACTTTTTTATATCCAAGCTAGAAGTGAATTTGAGGTGTAATGGCCTTCTTGAATGAGATATGTCAAGGAGTGACTTTCAAAGCTCTTCAGACTGAAGTCTTTTGCTCTGCTTAAAACCCAAGCAATGTAACATTACATGGGGATATATGAGATTGAATCCTCTGCTCAGTTCAGAAATTCTGTGTGACACAAACACCAAGTGATAATCATATGGCTGCTTTCTATTTAGTACCACTACAGGTTGGCTTGCAGGGCTGTGAGAGCATTTCTGTCATCACCATTTTGCTCTGCTGGCACTTGGGATCCTTTCCATACTTGTCAAGTTCTGCCTTTGACATCCACAATTCAGGAAGACTCTGGTTTTTACTGTGTCACAATATTTGTCTGCATGAACTCTCTTACACAGTGGAGTTGCAGTAGATCTGTCACTTTTGAGGAAAATTATTCCTACACTAAATAGGACTGAAGATTTCCGACTTGTTGATTGTGCCAAAAAATGGCCTTGAGAAAGTGCTTGAAAATGTTTATCAAGGACCTTAACAAGACATCTTGCCCTTGTTATTTCCAACTTATACTCATGGAAGCTACTGTACAATTTACATGAAAGGCCATCCCAGAACCCTTTCCTAGATTTCAGTCCTAAAGTACACTCCTCAAAGGTAGACCCTAGGTGCACATTACAAAGAAAATAGTTAATACGTGATGAGCTGGGCAGGAGAAGTTTACTTAGTCACTAATAAGCCACTTACAGAAATTGTAGCACTTGTTTTAAGCCATACCTCAGTGCCTAGATTATTGAATCACACACTTACTGAGTTGCAATTTAAGACAAAACAGTTATGTTTTTTCAAACACATTAAATTATGATATGCATATTGCCTTATACATACAATTTATATCTAATTAGAAAACCCTTAGAAACTCTCATGATAAACAATTTTCCAAGTAAAAAGATCACTACTTAAGTATTAGTAGAGTTGGCAAGAAAACAGAAAATGCTATCTGTTGAGAAATTCCTACATTTTGAAAAATCATAATTCCCTGAGAGAATAGAAGTCAGTGTTTCAAGGCATTTTATGGATTCAAAGGGTTTAAATGTTTTGTTTTGGAAACACTGATGTAACCCTTCAAAACATTAGACCAAAGCAATATGCTTTAAAATTTTAAGTGTAATTAATACATATATGACATATTATTTTTACTTTCAATCATATATGTCAAGGCAACTGAAACATTTGTGTCAAACACTTTTTTATTATGAAGGAAGTTTTTAACCAACCTCGTGTCTTTATTTTTCTTTTATTTTTTTCCTATTAATTACTAAAACTAGTCAGTCATGTACTGATCCTCACAAAAATGTATTTAGTAATAGGTGTCAAGGGCATTTGAAGAGGTGGAAAACGAAAATGGGAAAAAAATAACTTGAATTACCTCTCTGCATAGTAAGTAGAGTCCTTGCAAGTATAAGGCACTAGTTGCATCTGTCTGGAGGAGTATACGCAATTCTGGTGAAGTTAAAAAAATATTGCTTCAGTCTGATTTCTAATATGAGAAATAGTTTGGAAACTTTCCAGCCTTTTCTGTTTGAAAAAGCTTCAGCTGAGTAAAGTCATGTTGACTTATTTTAGCTAAAGAATAAATTTCAACAGAATAATATAATGTATATTTTCAATTAATAACTTCTGCTTATAAATATCAAGAAAGTTCTTAATAGCTGAATGTTTCACCATTGCAAGAGTGAGTCATGAGAATACAGCTGAGTAAAAACATATTTTTAAGTTGTAGTTTCCTAAATTTAGGATGAAATTATATGATATATTTGCTTACAATTGCAGGGATTAAAACTAAATATTCCATGCTGGGAGGTGCTTCAATAAGTACCCTGAGGTTTTTTGAAGCAAGAAACACTCTTGTTTGGCTTGCAAGTTTTCTTTATGTGAAAGACAAGACAGAAGGGGCATTTCTGATAGGGAGAGGAGGAGCTGAAAACTACAATCATTAACTTAAAAGCACTCTCAAATCCAGTAATACAGGGATAGCCATTAAATGCTTTTCTAGTTCTATATGCTACACTCTCATATTGCTAAAGGACAGCGTTTCCAAGTATGCCAGCTGAGGAGTATTTCTAATGAAGTCTTTAAACAGCAATGTGGTGAGAAGGCAGTCTGCTGTGTTAACACCTCTGTTAAAAGATAAGGTCATATTTCTCATTGTGGCTTTAATGGCTGCTTCTTACTCTGTGTTTCTGCTCCCTGTGTGGTCTGTACTTATATCTACTACTTTAATAACTACAGCAAATTTTTACCATGACCATTAGCACAGTAGAACAAATGCAGCATGAAAAGCTGCTAAATTATTTCTCGATTAATGTACCACCAGCAAATTTGCTACTTGTTCTCTTATTATTGACTCCATATCCTTTATCCAGAAAACATAATTTCTAATTTCCATCTTGCATTTATTTTATCTCAGAAATCCTACTGAGTCAGCCAACATGCCAATAACAACAAGGAAAATAAAATAGGAAGTCACTTTTAAAAGTCATAGAGCTTTATTTTTATATTTTTACTTTTGTGTTTGATTATGAATTAGGTTGAAAATGGGAAAAATGGAAAGTGCGATCTTTTATTTTTTCCTCCTTGAAGAGAATAAAAGATAAAAGGCATTTCTTGATATTGTTTTAGGGGGTCTTTTTCATTGCAGTAGTTACTGCTTTTTAGATTATTTGTTTTCATTGAGTTATTCTTTGCCTCTCAATATGCTTAAAGTGAATCCAGATTCATACAGTATATGGATGGAAAGAACCATTATCTATTATGATTATCTATTCCAAACACCTGTGTAGTAGCTCATAAAATCTGAACCTATACTTCATACGTCAAGTTCATATCTTCTGCTTGAGGGACAATAGATCATTTAGAAAGACACACAGTTTTGATTTAAAGTCTTGATTCTCTCTGACTAAAATTTGCACCTTTCTAACATCTGTAGCAGGCTTGGAAACATGCTATAAGTAAGTGGGATCTTGAGGTTCCATCTCCTTGACTTTCATCTTAGAATTTTTCATTTAATATTGACTTTCACAGTATTTTTAATACACTCAAAAAATAAAAAAAATCTCTTGCAGGTACTTCACATTAACAAAAAATGTTAACAAATGAGTGATAGTATCTACATAGAATAGAATAGAATAGAATAGAATAGAATAGAATAGAATAGAATAGAATAGAATAGAATAGAATAGAATAGAATAGAATAGAATAGAATATTTCTGATAACAAACAAAAAAAACAACCAAAAAGCCTTGACTTTACAGTTATAGTAACTACAGACAAAAAGCCTGGCTGACAAATTATAAGTGAAAGTTGGTCAGAAAGCCCACCTTGATCTTTGTCCTTCTTCCTTTGATTGCTAAATTGCATGAAGTAGATAAACGCTTCCATCAGTTCTGCTAATCCTCCTTATAAGATTGTACTTATATAGACGTTTTTGTGACTAATCAAAGGAAATATCTGAAAGTTTTGTGAAAGTGAACTATTTTGGTGTTCACTAAGAGACAGAGCAGGGACTCATGAGTCAGTTTCTGTTCTTCAGAGATAAAATAATTTACAATAAACAAAAACATATACAAACAAAAACTAAAATGAACTAAATCAACTTCAGAAAAAGTAATTTTGCCTCATGATGGACCTTATTTTGGAAAGCATACTTTTTTTTTCAGATGACAGGAAGCACAAAGTTTGCTTTCATTCAGAATGAAATAAGTTTTACATTCATGAGTCTTGCTAAATCTCTTGTGAAGAAAGAATCATATTTTTGTCTAGCTAAAAATCTGATGAGCTATTAAATACCCATTTTCTTTACCTATAAGGGAAAGGTGATATTAAGGGAGTGATTAGTCATAGAAAATGTTGATAAAAGAGGCTCTGAGAGATACCCAACCTGTCCCTCAGCCCAAAGTACGATTAGCTACCAGTATGTCATTCCTGATTGATACCTCTTCAGTCTGATCTTAAATGCTTTCAAAGACAGAGTGTTTACAAGATCTATAAGAAATCCATCCTAAAGTTTCGCTGTTCTTACTGTTACAAATTGCTTTCTCTGCCTCTGAACTACAGCTCAGACACAGCAATCCTCTGTCCAGTTGTGCTGCCTCCAGCTTGCTGGGCACATTGCTGGCCACTGCATGTCAGCTGAGGCTCGAGCAGTGCTGAGTAAGCACAAGGATTACTGGCTGTGTTCTGCAGACAATGTACACGGCAGTCTGATATTTGCTTTCTTTGTAACAACATGACACAGTTGACTCATGCTCAGAGAGCAATCTGCTATAATTCCCAGATCATCTCCATTTGGCCAGTTGTTTCCCATCTTATATTTGTGCAGCTGATGGTTCATACATAACTGGAGTACTTTTCACTTGCCCTTTAATCTTGTTATACTGGATCAAATTCAAATCATCAGCTGTTGTATTCAGTGTTCCTTGGTGACAGCTACTTGAAGTATTGCTGGACATAGATTAATTTTCTGTGGGCAATATTTTCTAAGAGCGGATCTGCACAATATTTTATCTATACCTCCTTATTCCTTTTTTTCCACCAACTCAAGATTCTTAAGCAATTACTTCCACAGATTTTCTGTATGATAAGTGGTGCATATCTTTTTCATTCACATTATTAGGCCAAAGAAATGCCAAATGAGGTGTTTTTTTGTTTGGTTGGGTTTTTTTTCTTTCTTTATAGACATTTATTTACAACACACTTTGTTGGATAAGAGAAAGATAAAACAGACCTGAAGGATCATACTATCATTTGTAAGCTCTTTTAAATCATGAAATGAGATACAATTGCAGGACTAGGATTCTTGTCAGGGCTTGGGGGTATGTGGTGGGTTTTTTTGTCTTAGTTTATTTCTTTCTGCCTCAAAACTATACTCATGTACACAGATGCTGAGTGAAAGACTACAAGTGCCATTGTCATGTACACCTGGGGTCACTGCAGCAGAATTTTGTGCAGCACGGTTCAAGGGGTTTATTTGTACACCATATTGAGTAATTTTCTAGGCTACACCAAAAAATAGATATCATAAAGAAAAAAATTATTAGATTTCATACATATTTAATCAATGTTTTAATATATCCAGACAGTTCTCAGCATAGCTTTGTTATCAATATGAGTTTTACATGATGCTGTGAAGAACTCAATGACAGTGCTAACTAGGACTCCACATAAAACCCCCAGATTTTGCCTTAAAAAATTAAACTACTTTGTTTTCCAACATCTATACAATTTTATATTTTATATATTTTCTATTTATTTTATATATCAATTTATATAACTATTTTGAGCCTTACAGTAAATGTGCTAAAATAAAATCTCTGGAAGGCTATAGGTGATCCGCCTAAATATTATCCGAATTTTTGTCGTTATTCTAGTTTAATATCTGCCAAACATGTCAAGGTGCATCAGCACAGATGCACCTTAGTACAAGAGCAAACCTTTTTGATGTGAAGAAAATATGACTGTATATCAGAAGGATTAAGTGTTCTGTCAAGGATGGTGCTGCAGTTCTGAATTATTTACAAAACAAGGAATTCAAAATACTGAAATTCAGCATTTCAGAGTCACAGTTTTCAAACTGCACATCTGAGAAGTACAGTTTTTGATGCTTTCCAACTTTGGGGGCAAAGTTAAACACAAGTCATTTCTCCACTCTTGAATACTTCTATTGATTTTGGACTTTGAGTAAAAAAAAACTCAGCTGAGGTCACAAAGTTTCTACTGTGGCAGCCACAGTGCAAGTGATTAAACCCCTGTCTCTCACCTTAAGTGTTCCAATTCAGTCCTGTGAAGTTTAACACCTCACCTCAAGTCCCAGCCAAATCTCAAGGGACTTTGAATTGACATCACAAACACACCTCCAAGTTTAACAAAGAAGCCTAAAAAGACAAACAAGGAAAAGAAATACTTACATGCCAGGAGCAGCTATTCCACAGAGATTTGATCCAAAGAAAAGCTGAAATAAAACACTGCAAAAGCACATTTTTTTACTTTAAAGGGCTGTAAGTAGCCCCTCTTCCTACCATAGGAGGACTCAAGAGTGTCCAGATAAAACACTCTCATCTTTTACCTTAATGAACTCTGAACTGACAAGTGTTTTATGACAAATTCAGCACTCTAAGAGTAGCTTCAAAACTACATGAGATTTAGAGCCCCATTTGAAGCCATATCTGGTTTGTCTCGCCTCTGTGACAGGTTCTCATCTGGGTCAGTAAATGGAGATCCCATGATAGGGAAAACTGGCATCCCATTCATCTTGCTTTGCATGAGTGCTTTGCCTGTCAAAACAGCCACGCAACAATGTTAGTTTTATATACTCTTAAGAAATGCAGCCCCAAATTGGCTGCCAAAACACGAACAAGAAGAGTGCAAACAGAAGCATATGCCAAGATGAGGATACAAATTGAAAATTTAGATGACTACAAATAAAAATAAAAGAGGCGTTGTCATCCTTCCATTTTTAGCCAGAGAGATGTATTGCCTTCTCTTTCCCCCATGCTAGTCAAAACCAGGTGCATGAAAAATGTCCTAGAGTTTGAGGTCAGAAAGGATGATCTGATCATTTAATTCATCCTCCCCCCAGGGTCTTATATCTGTTCCAGTACTCTTTAATATAACTCAATGACCTTGGTTAAGATCAGGCATCTTTTTCAGCACACCAGAACAATTGGTATAGGCCTGCATTTTAGATAAGTGTGAGAGAAAGTGAAATACACCAGGAGCAGATCAGACCACTTTTGTGCAGGAGAATAAAGACTTCTGTCAGACCATAGCATATTTCTGGTTGAAGGTAGTGGGGTGCACAATTTGACTACAATTTTTCTTTATTCAAAATGATATGTACTAGGGATGTGTTGAAGAGACTGGTTTTTGTTTTCCAAAGCCCTTCATAAAAGGAAGTAAACTACAACTTTCAGCGAGCCACAGATTTTAGAGCCAGAAGAGGCCACCAGGTACTGTGCAAACCTGAAGCTCAACAAAATAATAACTAAGCCGAAATTGATTATCAGTGGAAAATCGTCATTAAAGGGCACTGTCAAAAGTAGCACTCAGAAGGCTTTGAAACCCCTGTTTTGTTTGGGAATTTTTTTTCTTTTACTTTGAAATAGATATATAATTAATTGTAAAATGTGTAAATTACACTGATGAGGGAAGTGGTAAATCATGTTGAGCATAGGCAGCTATGGAGATTTATTGCAATAATTTGTTAAGTTGGTCTCAGTAAATGTGCATATGTGTCTAAGAACTATTAATTTTCACTAACAATCTCAACAAGGCAAATGTGTTTACATAGGGAACAGGAATGCATTCCTACTAAATAAGGAAAGTTGTTACTTTGAAAGTGACTAAGGTATTTACGCAAAGGCACAAAGACCAATATGCTCTTTGAGTTTACAGGCTGTTAACTCAAATGTACATCTCTAAGCAGGAATAACAAAACAATGTGTCTCCTTTGGTGTTGTTCAGCATACGGAATATTAAAGATAACAAGTAAAGTTTTGCTGACATTCTTGAAAAAGATAGTCAAAGACTTAAAACACTATTCAAATAATTCCTGAAGAACAACAGCAAGAAATTACTTTGAAAGCAGTTTTATCTGTGTAGTTTATCAAATTGAAAATAGAGAGGAGGTTTGTTTATAGTGCTTATGTTCTTTTATTTTACCAAAAACATTATACTACGTTATCAAAAGAATTAATAAATATCTTTGCTGTGCCACCATACTGAAGCTACATAAACATTTGAAACATAAGCTTTTTTTCCAAATAAAAACTCAGGGTACATACATGTTAGCAAAATTGTCAGTTTGTGATATACAGCATGTTAAACAGAAATTATTGGAAAGCCTTTACCCCTAAACTCTATGTATATATCCAGGAAAAAGAAATTAGCTAAAAAGGAAGAGAAAAACATGTTGTTTGTGCAACAAACAAACATTCAATTATAGTAATTTTAATTCATATGATAGTAGAAAGGGGAAAGGAGTGATGAGAGAAGAATTCATCAAAATGAAATACATTTCCACTTGACAGTTGTAGGATTCTTTCTCTTTTTGCATTATGATTATGTAGAGAAGTATAATTGATTTTATTTTCATTTCTCTTTCCCCAGAGATAATTGTGTTTTATATAAATGTAAATAAAATACACACATACACATATATAAAAATAGGTAATAAAATAAAGAGTTCAGTTTTCTGTCTATTTGGCAAGATTTTTCTACATTTTGACCTAGATAAAGGGAATGGTTTACTCTGGAACATTTAGAAGACCTCATTCTACCCTTAATAAACACTGTGTTCCTTTAACTAGAGTCCCAATGATATGCAAGTCAAATTAAAGATGTCATTTGTCATCTGTACAAGTAAAGTGACTCATGCACAAAATTTAAAAAAAAATTGCCATCACAGAGTCTTTTATTTGCTGCTTCATCTTTATATAACATGAAGAAAAAAAGGCAGAACCACTTAGACTCTGATGAAGTCTGAAACAGATTATAAGGCAAATCTAGTCAATCGTAAATGCTTATGAGAGAAGAGTTTAAAGGGCGTAGTGAATTTACTAGGCTCAATGATAACCAATAAAAAGAAGATTAATTGAAAAGGGTAGATAGATGAATGGCAGGCTTCAGTTTACAGACAAAATAAATACAACTAGACTTCAAATTTCAAAAGCTTATGTTTGCAAAATTTTGGTATGTTTTCTACTGAGATTTATTCCTATTCACATCTCATTGCAATTCTTTCTAATTCTTTGACCATCGTAATTTTGGCAACTATATAGGAAATTGAAAACAGTGTCCTTCTCAAATATGAACAGACATGTCTTATTTTTACTCTAGTTTTCTAAAGCCCAGAGAAAAAAATTTACAGTTGTTCCATACTGCCTTGTATATCAAAAGAAAATACATAAACAAACCCAGCCTTACCCACATCTCCTGTAAATGACGGAAAAGAATTTTAAAGCAGAGCATTTGAGACCTACTTATATTAGATGAAATTCAGGTGTAAGTATAATATTTTAGCAATCTCCTTTCAAGCTTCATAACCAGCATGGCTGACGGCCACTTGTTAATGAGTAAAATATTAAAGTAGTCTAAAATTTTCATATCAAGTCAAAGTATCTGGAATTCCCAAGAGATTGTTGATTTCAGCCCCATATCTTTAGAAGCATGTGGCACCTCTTAGTGAACTAGATGTGAACTCTGTTTTATTTCCTTTCATGTTTTCCATTTGTCATTATAACGCTGATATCACACTGCTGTTCAAGTCAAAGGGACAGCATTACTATTATAGCTAGTGTCATCAAATATTAAGTGTCTCATTTACAGTTAGATATTTATTACTGTCCAAATGTTCCAAATATTTTTCTGTACTGATCTAGAATCTAGGATTAAAATGATTTTTTTTTTTTTTAAATGCTGTGAAGTCTTCTCAACACAGTAATAAAATGACGGGGTTTTATTTTTGCTCATATCAGCACAGTTGTAAGCATGCCATTTAGTCTGTAATTTTAACTTGGGTAATACTGTAGTGTTTGTAAAGAAACAACCCTTTTTAACTCACTCACTACAAAGAAATGCTTGCACATCTAGTAGCTTTGAAAAGAAAGGAAAGGAAATCCCTCAAACTCCCCAGTTTTCCATAACAATCTTGCTACAGCAGCACTCAGGAGAACTGCAGGTGCAGCCTGATGGTTTCAATGCAATGACCTTTTAGAATCTTCACCAGAATAAATGAGAAGTATTTCTACTATAACATCTTTATCACTGTCATTCTCCTCCTCATCATCATTACATACACTTGTAAAAACATTTTCAGGACAATGAACTTTTGTCCACCTAAAAAAGGTTAGAAATTTGTGTTATGCATCATATTGTATGTGGAGTGGTGCATACATCATATAATAGTTAACAATAGTGGGAACATTTAAATCAAACTTTTTAAGGATATGAGAAATTGAACCACAAACATTTAAATATCTAAAATACAAGTTGTTTACTTGGTTAGGTTTTGGGGGAGTTAGCAAAAGTTAGCTTTATAGTTTCGCTGCAACTGTCATGAAAATGAATTTGTGTGTTTGTTTAAATGTTTGCCAAGGGCATGGAGAATGACAAACAGAATTCTCTTAGTTATCGTAACACTACAAATAACAATAGTTGTTAATGTAAGCCCCAAATTAATTGTGCTGTAGCCTGAAAGTCAAACTTTATTGCAAATGTGAGTGAAGACAGTATTTTATATCCAATACAATATTGTTCATTCTTGAATGTTAACCATAGTTTCGTTTTCCTTTTGTCTCAGTTCATGTCTTTTGTCTTCGTCTTACGTTAGTCATTCTGCAGTAGCAAATGTGAAGGACGGTGGTAGATAGACTTCTGTAGAAGAGATTTTTTCCTGCTACAGTGTCTTGAGACAATATGTTGACCTGAAACTCCACAGCAGTAATTCCAATAAATGTTACAGAAATTGCTTTCAAAGGCAAATAGTGCCTGTAGGCACTTTGCTCAAGGCCTGTGCTCCCTTCTTCTATCTCTCAAAGGGGTTCTCAACTCTTAAGAGCTACAGCTGAGCTCTCTCTCCATGGTATCTATGCATGTATACCATGCCAAGGTATCACAGGAAAGCACTGCAGCTGAACCATGCTGATCATAATCCCAGCTGAATGCTCCCACGGTTTTCAGGTGAACACTGTGCAATGTTTTTGCCTCATGTTTTCCAGACTGTATTCAGTAGGGTTATCTATGATATTCCAGAGTTTCAATAGTTTCAAGAAGCTTACATTATTTATGGCATTTTAAACAGTCTCCCCAAAACATAGGGCTCATTTTTTTAAAAAGTAGAATACATCTTTTTACTGACTCAACATAATTTGATCCAGACTGGAGATGACAAAAATAAGGCTCTGTATTTTCCTTTAAGACTTAATGCCACTGGGACATTGGAATTCCTACTTTTCTGGTAGTATTCAGTGGCATTTGCTTTTGACAATAGTTTAGAAATTATCCTCCTGGAAAAACCTTTTAAAAATTACGTAATATTTAAAGCCTCCTATACTTAAACTTCATATACTTGTCTTGAGATAAATGAATGTAGAGTTTTATAGAGGTGAGTAAGTAACAAATACTACTAACAGCAAACACCCTTAATTCCCCAAGGTCTTTTTCACAATGGTTTTCAGTGGACACATGGAGAGGACATGACAATGTACGTATGGTTATGTTAGCAAAGATTATCCAGAAGACCGTAATTCTTTTATGGCTTCACTGTCAGATAACAATGTGGCATGCTGATAAAATATTTTTATGACAACAGTGTAGACTTTATTTCCTAAACATGAAAGTTTGAATCCTACAGGAAAATACCAAATTATTGGTTACGCAGTCTACCTGTGACAATTCTGGAAAAAGTAGTCCTTTATATCTGCATAAAAGGCACAGAACAAGAAGTGTATCTGAAGACTTCTTGCCAATGTTCCAAGTCTTGACCCCAGGTGGCTACTTTTTGGAAGGAGAGTGAATCTCTGATCTTTCAGCATTCATTTTTCTTTGTTGAGTCTCTTGCTGAAGTGCCAGCAACTTTCTAAAATTTGAAGTTTCTTAAAAAAATTATCGTTTTAAAATATATCTGAAACTCTTAGTCCAAAACTGTACAACGTACAAAGCCAGTGAAAGAAAAGAAGCAAGGAAATCATACCAGGTGTGAATGCAGTTACTTACCTTTTTAGCAGTTTTTTTGGTCTTTAACCTTGGTCAAAACATAAATGCTGTACAATTTTTATATTACTGAATAATATGCACTTTATGCTTTCCATGATAGCATCTTCAAAGTCAAATACACTTGAAAGAGTAATAAATCAAATATTAGAGAACAATATACCTATACACAGATATCCTACAACCACCCAGACAAGCTTTGTCATGCAAGTCCAAACAAATCAAATGAGATTTATCTCCCAGCCAGGCAGGTGACTGGATTTATTTTTCAACCAAAATAAAAGGCAACAAATTCCTTGGCTTCCTGAATCCTGCTTATTTTCACGAGTTTCAATGTAGGATTTATTTACTTGTTGCATATTACAAATTTACTTATAAATTTAGGCTTGTACAATTTGATGGGGTTAACTGGTTTTGGGAACAAAAAGCACAGCACTTTAGGTATTTCTGTTCAGTGGAACTAGTGTCTATTTAGGACCTGCTCAGTAGAATAAAAAATTAATTCTATGCTCTTACTCAACTGTCTGGTTTGTAAATTAGAACAGCTTTAAGACTGTTCTGTTTTACCAACCAGAATTTAATCTGGATAAGGAACTCATGGCTTTTTACATCGCAAGTATTACAGCTGTTCACTGCTATAGTGGTTTTGACTGGGATACAGCTAATTTTCTTCATAGTATGCAGGGTACTATGTTTTCAATTTCTGATGAAAATAGTGTTGATAACACACTGATGTTTTTAGATACTGCTGGGCAGTTCTTAGACACTGCCAAGGTTCTTTTTGTTTCACACTCTGCCCTGCAAGTGAGGAGCGCAAGAAGTTTGGTGTTATGGCATTTGCCTTTCCAAGTAAGCATCACAAATCCTGGAACCCTCCTTCCCTGGAAATGGATAAACACCTGCCTGACAAAGGGAAGCAGTGAATGAATTCCTTGTTTTGCTTTGCTTGCATGCACAACTTTTCCTTTACCTATTAAACTGTCTTTATCCACAAATTCACACATTTTCTCTGCTTCTGCCCTTTTCATTGCCTCCTCATCCCATTGTGGGGGTAGTGAGGAACCTGTGTGGGACTGAGCTCTGTATCAGGGTTAACCTACATGTGAAAATATTCAGGTCCATTTTAAACCTAGGAAGGTTTTAAACCTAGTAGGATAGAAAAAAGGTACTTCAGATACAGCTCTTTTGGTGAAAACAGCTTTCTGCCCTAAGTAGGGTAGAGTTCTTGGGCTGTTCTACAGGATTTTGTACTTTGATGACATCAGCAGCTAAGACTAGTTCAAATTAAAAACATAAATGTAAAAAATGACAATGAAAAAGCAAATGCAGCTTGTCAATGAAACCTGGCAGAAAGCAGATCCTCAGTAGCCCTTTGGCACTGTCCTCTGTTGCAAAGACTCATGGAAGCTTGCACAAAGAACAATGAAAATACTCATTTTCTGATATCAGATTGACCTTTACCCATATTACAGGTTGAAATGAGCTAATACAATATCCTGAATGGAAAATTTAGATTTGTAGAACAGAATCATAGAACAGAATAGGTTAGAAAGGCCCTCAAGAGACCATCTGGTGTAATCTTTTATGGGGAAGGGAGTCTGGATGACATTATCTAGAACTCTCTTCAATTGCACCCTAAAAAGCCTCCACTGAGTAGGGACTGCCATATCCCTGGAAAGGTTGCTCCCCTGAATGACTGCTTTCATTGTAAAAGATTTCTTTCTTATGCTGAGATGGAAACTTTCCCAGTGCAACTTCTACCCATTACTCCTTGTCATCTCCATGTGGCTCCTCATGAAGAGAGATCCTCTGGAATATTGTGCTGGAATATTGTGATAATTTCCATCTCAAGCCTTCTTTCCTCCAGGGAGAAAAGACCTAGTTCCTTCCGTCTTTCCTCACAGGACCGGTGTGCCAGATCTTGGATAATTTTTGTGGCCATCCTTTGGATTCTTTCTAGTCTCCACATCTCTGTTGAGCTGAACTAGACACAATACTCCAGGTGGGGCCTCAGAAGCTCTGAGTGGGGTGAAATGACTGTGTCTGCATCTCTGCTAAAAATGCCCCTGTCGTTGCTCTCCAGGATCTGACTTGTTTTTGTTGCTGCAGCAGTGCACTGACTTGTGTTCAGCTTGTTTTCCCCCAGGACCCCAATGTCCCTTTCAGCATGACTTCTCCTCAACCACACAGATGCAAGCCAAAACTGTCTTGTTGCTTTTTCTGTTCCAGGTGAAGGACTTTTCACTCACTTCCACTCTTTGTTGATCTTCATACTGTTCTTCCTAGGCCATTATTTCCACCTGTGCAAGTGTCACTGTAAGATATCTCTCCTTTCTGAGGTGTTTGTCTCACCATACAGTTTGGTGTCATCAGTAAAGTTGGTGAGGGTGGTCTCAATCCCACCATCCTGATCACTTATAAAGATGTTTAAGGGCCCAGTACTGATCCCTATTGTACACCATGTATAATTGCAAAATAGTGCTATTTAATAGAGGAAAAACACTGGTCCAATATGATGTCACCAAACTGATATTTCAGTGTACCATGGTTTTGTGGAAAATAAACTGTTGCCAAGGAATAACAGCAGCTATTGATTTTCATACTTTTAGGCATCATTAAGTCATATAAATTGAAACTGGTAATCGGAGAGCCTTTCTGTGTAGTCAGCAGAGGGATACTGACATGTCAGAAGGGGATTTTAGGTACTCACTTTAGGAAAGAATGTTGACACCTATTTCTCTTCTGAAAAAGGGAAATGAGATGACTGGCATCAACTTAGATAATTACTCTTTAGCTGTCTGAAGATATAAGAGATGAATCTCATTCTATGAAGTTAATTAAAACACCGTACAAAATATGAGGCCATCACATTATTGTTTTCATATACATTTTCTCATTCTGTCTTTTAAGGGCTTGTCTTCCCTCACAAGAAGACAAGCAAGCAAACAAGAAGTTGTGTTTGTGAAAGCCTCAGGGAAACTAGCATAAGTGATATGAGAATACCCTTAACACAAGGCACTCTACTTTTACTGTGAAGTAAACTTTTCCAGATCAGTTTCAGGCAGAGTAAAAGACTGACCTTAATGTGTTTACACATTTCTAAACTTCCCATCCTTTCTGCATAAGAGGGGTGACTGCTTCTTTATGCTTTCTCTGTATTATTACCCCTTTCATTTTGAATTCACTACTCCCTGCAGTAGGACAATTTCCTTTTGATTATACCTTTCAAAAAGTCTGTGTGAATATGGAATTCAAATAGATTTCCTAGGTAATTCACCCATATCCCACTTGTGAATATTTACCAGATTTCAGGAGAATGCCTTTGCTGGGAGTGATTGGGGTATGGGAGTACAGAAAGTTCTTGCACTGGCATGTGAATCCTGGGGTCACTCTCAGGCTCTATCCTTTGGCCTTTAGCTAACCTCACTCTATCCACGTTGATGCCGTATTGCTCTGCTAGTCAAACTACCTTGGTTTAGTGATTTTGTTTTTATAAATTGATAGATTCTGAGGCCTAGGGTGACAATGAGATGCTCTAATGTGACTTCATATTATAGGATGAGAATCCAAACTGAAGCTCAGGGATTGCACATGGGCGGCCCTCTCCCATTTTCCTTCACAAAAATTGTTTGACTTCACAGTCCCAGAGATTGTTTTTCTGTGATTTCACAATATAGCAAAAAGTAATGAAATTCTACAATGCATATTTTTGAAAATTTACAATTTAGTAATATAGGTTCTGGTGAGGTACATAAAAAACTTATCCCTTTGTATTCTTATAGAAAAATTTATTTGGATATATCATATACACTAAAATAACTATTCCTCTGAAATGCTACTGAGATTTTTAAGTTCTAATATGGGGTTCTGTTTATGCCAACCAAATATGAAGGTCCATCTCCTTAAACAAACATCTTTGCAATCTAAGTTACTAAAGAATCCTTGAAAGGACCTAGGACTAATTATGCCTTTATTTAAAGTGTATTTAATATTAAATGAGAATATGTTAAAAAAAAATAGGTTGATGAGGAGAATTTCTATTTCTTTTCAACCAGATGTGCTTTCCTCTTATTGCAGCTTAGACAAAAGTATAACAAATGTCATGATTTTTACACTAAATCTTGGTCAGCTATAAAAAATTAAGAGTAATTGTCACATTTTAATGGAAATTCTCTATTTTTACAGTGGCCAACAATGAAAAGCATTGTCCAACTATGTATTTCTCTTCTTATTTTATGAATCTCCTCAATGAAGGCAATACTGGGTTTATATACCAGTCCACCTACTTTTTGATTCCCCTTAATTAATGTTTTTTTTCATTAAAATTAAGCTTGAAGTTAAATCTAGGAAAGGATAAACAAAGTATCATAATTCCTGCAAAAGTGAAATGCAGAAACTTAAAAATATCAAAATGAAATTTGCCATCATCACAAATTAGAGCTATGCATAGAGTTATATCAGAGCTACAAAAAAAAAAAAAAANAAAAAAAAAAAAAGCCTATTTAAAAAAAACACTATATTTATTCTTTTCAGTGTCATAATTATTATTCTGCCACCTTCTGGAACCATTATGAGAAAAGAATTTAAGTTACTCTGTCAGAGCAGGAAGAAAGACAGTTTCACTGTGTCCCATATCTTCTTATGAGACTCATGTAATTATTGAGTTCTTAACCAAATCTGGATTGGAAGATAGTTCAAGTCTACCTGTGATTTAACTTCAGGATGCAGCTGATGGTCGTGGTTTTGTCATTCTTTCAATGAAGGAGATAGATTAATAAAATGAGCATTTTTACAAAATGTGCACAGATGTTGGTCTCTTTTGTATAGCAAGAAGTTAAATCCCTTTTTTTGTGATTGCCCAGGATTAAAAACAAAACAAAACAAAGCAAAACAAAACCTAAGATTATAAATTGGTTTGTATCTAACCCATAAAGCAGTAGCTAAAGTGATTAAAAAAAAAAATTCTAAACCCTTACATAAAAAGAAAATGGCTAATTTTAATTTTCAACTGGCAAATTCAAATATAGGGTATTTGCATGGTGTAAAAATAAAGATTTTTCAGGTGAACTCTTTATTTTTATGAAATATTGGTATATGGATTCTTGATGTCTCCCTAGGACCAGTTTGGCCCTCCTTCACTTACAGAACATCTATCCAGTATTCATTCAGAGAAAATATTGTGGTTTGCTTTATTTATGACTCATTCTTTTCCTGCCGTATTTTGGCTAGGTTCAGACACAGGTAAATGAAGTTACTGCAAGAAAACAATGTAGACAGCATTGAAAAAATAGTGTTGCAGTAAATGATTAAAAAAGTGAAAACATGTCTTTATAAAACAAAAAGAAAAGAGGGAAAATTAAACAATAAGTAGATTAAACTGGGGAGCTTAATGTTGTACAACAACAGATGGAAGCTTTGCCTACAACGTGAAGGAAATAAGGTAGTAAACCAATAATACCTTTAATATGTATCTGCATTTACTTATCATGCTACATGAAGCTAGCTTTACTGCTGATGGCCAGAGGATAAACATCTATGTTCTCAGAGCCAATATTACCTTTAGCATTTATATAAGGGTTGAATTATGTGTAAAACTGGAGAGAGAGATTAGGGATTTCTGGGCATCTGTTTGTTTGGCCTTGAGTGTTTTGTTTTTTACAATAAACTTTTATTTTAAAATATTATTTTCAACTTTAATTAGCTTTTTGACAATATGAAGGAGGCATTTTAATTCTCCTTTTATCCCTAGAAAAATTAAATATAGTAAGACAGAAGATAAAGCTAATAACTGCAGCTTTGCAGCCTGTTTTCAGTACTTGTGATGCAGTATCCAAACATTTCTGAGATAAGGGAGGAAGAATAATATTTATGTGTGTGCAGGTGTGACAATGTGTGTTTGTGTGTGAGAGAGGAAATTACAAGATAAATCATTACATGGCATATACTGTCTGAGGTATTCTGGTTTATGTGTACCTATCCATGTAGCTGGATTATTGCCATTATTTTGAACACAGAAAAAATAGCAATAGAAAAATCTTTCTTGCTTTCTCTTTCTCCACAGTGCTGTTTCTCTAGAAACAATTTCTAATGTAAAATTGAGTTTAACACAGTTTACTTGTATGTAACTTTTAAGACAACACTTCCTGTTAAATGAAATAGTTTGTGGCTGAAGGCTTCAGGTCATACTTCATTTACTGTACCTGTAAGGGCCTTAGATCACATGGAGAAGAACATCAAGGAAAGTAAAAAACATTGGGAACAAAACCCTTTCGTTATCTCTATGCAATTACTCTGTATTCAGAAATGTTTTGAACCATTCAAAAAACCCCTGTTGGTGACTTAAAAATCTGATACATAAGAAATGCTGGATGTTGACAGCTTTGATCTATCTTTTTTTTCTTACTTTTGACTAGGATTTATTTTTCTCCTGAAAACTCAGCAGCTATAATCTTGAGGATAGAGGAAACCAAAAGTAGGTTTGGAGAGAGAAGCATCACAGCTGCTAAGAGAAAAAAAAAATGTAATAGGAACTTAACTCGACACATGGAAAGAAAAGATTTTGCTAAGTAGGGGAGAGGAACTGCTACAAAGATATTTTGGAAATGTTTTTGGAAATGACAATTAATGGGGACAAAAGCATAATGCTTACCCCTTGGAGATTTCCCAGTTTTCTGCATGTGCACTTTCCCATAATGTCAATATTGTCAACGCTCAGGAGATTTAATCACTCTTGCAGATTACTCTATTGTAGGGATGAGTAAAGTCTTAAAAGAACAGTTTGTGGGAAGAGCTGTTCTCACTCAGCAGGTAAGCAAAAGTTCTGCTGAAAAAAACCTAGCAGATTAATTTGCCAGTTGTCTTATTGTTACAGTACACTGGTAAGGAAGAAAAAGAGAGGGGAAGAGTTATAAAATTATTTTTTCCTTTTTTTTTTCCTGTCCTAAGAAATAGAAAGAACCACAGAAAGCACAGAGACAAAGGCACAGGCAGTCACAAATATTAAAAAATGGCATCATGCAGACAGAAAGTTTTAATGACCAGAAAAGATGGGATTTTTGGAAAACCAAATACATCTGGAGACTGCAACAGAGTAGATTGGTAGAAAAAATGTTCATATTTTCCTTTAGCTCATGTTCGCTTTCTTCCAAAGGGCTAAAATTCCCTTTCCTAATAGTGGTTTGGAAGATGGATAAGTCTTATGAACATACATATACCCAGAAATCATTCAAATTACCATTCGATATTAGATAGATTGTCTCTATAGCAATTATTTAGGCAACCAAGCTCACCATCTAAGAATCTTGAGTTGCAGTTTGTATTCTGTCATCATCTGTTGAAACCAGGTTGAGCAGTGTTCTTTATCTCTTCCATGACCTATTATCCCTCATAAATGGGGATG
>VYXF01004882.1:223672-245580 GCA_013397295.1 Polioptila caerulea | reverse complement strand
CCCTGAACTTCCCTTCCCGAAACTTCCCTTCCCTGAAACTTCCCGAAACTTCCCTTCCCTGAAACTTCCCTTCCTTGAACTTCCTTGAACTTCCCTGAACTTCCCTGAAACTTCCCTGAACTTCCCTTCCCTGAACTTCCCTTCCCTGAACTTCCCTGAACTTCCCTTCCCCCTCCAGCTTGGAAGTACAAAAGGCAAAGCTCACACATTGAGGTAACAATTTACTAGAAACAGCAATGAGATAAGAAAGTGAACAGTAACAGCAACAATATGAACGTTGTGTACAGAGAGGGTGATTCACATGCGAAATGCCCACTAAGCCCAGGACAATGAAAAACGATAGCAGACAGATCCTGCACCCAATGTGTTCTTTCTCTGACCAGAAAGCAACACCCTCTCTTCTGGGAAGCCGGAGTTTCTTTTCTCCACCCCTGGCAGCAATGTCAGATAGTATCAAATAGCAAAACCTATTGGCCACGCCCCCTCCACTGGTCTGGGCTGGAACCAGAACAAGGACAACAGAAAGGGTCGGGAAAATGTGGGCCCATTATTTAATGGGATGGGGGACCTGGTTACACATGACAAAGGCTGAAGTACTAAATGCTTCCTTTGCCCCCACCTTTACTACTCAGATTGGCTTTCAGGAATCTCAGTTCCAAGAAACCATGGAAAAGGTTGGAACAAGGAAGATGGACCCTTTTTGGAAGACAATCAGGTCCAGATTGGAGAATACATAAACCAACTGAAAATCCGTAAATCTACGGACCCTTGACGCACCCAGAATCCATNAGACAATCAGGTCCAGATTGGAGAATACATAAAATCCGTAAATCTATGGACCCTTGACACACCCAGAATCCAGAAATCCATGGACCAAACATACAATCCTTGAGGGACCTGGCAGGTGTCATTGTGATGCCACTTTTGATGATCTTTGGTGGATCATTTAAACTGGGAGGAATTCCAAATGACTGGAAGAAAACAAACATCACTCATGTCTTCAAGAAGAGCAACAAGGAAGTGACCTAAGGAATTAAAGGCTAGTCGCCTTGATCCCTGATAAAATGCTGGAATAGCTAATCCTGGAATCCATTTCCAGACTCATGTACTAAAGGAAAATAATCAGGATTAATCAGCATGACTTAACCTTTCCATTTCAGGGAAATGCATGCTTGACCAATTTGATTAATTTATATGATGACATGAGTGTTTTGGTAGGCAAGGAAACACCAGAGGACACCAGTGCCTACCTGAACTTCAGGAAGGCCTTTGCCACTGTCTTCCCTGAGATTCTCATAGAGATGCTCCTACTGTGTAGGCTGGATGAGCAGACAGTGATGTGGATTGAAATATGGCTAAATGGCTGGGCCCAGACTGTGGCGATCAGCAGCCTAAAGCTTAGTTAGAGACCAGTAATCAGCAATGTACCCTAGACATCAATACTGGGACCAGTCCTGTAAAACTCCTGCATTAATGATCTGAGTGATGGTATGGAGTATACCTCCAGCAAGGTATAATCTCAATCATTCTGACCTCCATATTCCCTATAATTTTAATAAAATTTTGTCTGTTCTGAGCTTTTTTTCTTAGCTGTCATCCTCGAATACAGACACTGCCTGAATAAATAGTTTTATATTGGTTACTTCAAATTGAGTAATATTTTGGGTTTTGCTAGCTAAGCAACTGCAATATATTGGGCTCAACCACATTTTTATCTCTATCTACATCTGCCATGAATTTATGGATATCATATTGTAAAAATATTCATATTTTTCATTTTTTTATTTACTCGCATATTTTCACTGAACATTCAAAGCTTTCTTTGCTTCTTGTACTACTGAATTTAACAGTGCTAATGGAGGAGTAGACATTCCACAGCTTGGAATGAGATGGAGGCCTATCCTGTGCTGCATGAATTATGGAGGCAGCTGAATCTTTGATTTTTATGAATAGGTGGTGAGATAAAGGATTTACATATGGATATAAAATACAGAAAATTTCATGAGTAAATAAATTTTCTTGGCTGCTTAAGAATTATTTCAAAAAAAGTATAGCAGTCTCTCTTCTTTTTGTGGCTACACCTGTAGCCCAACAAATATGACTTGTGCAATTACTAGTAAAAGGCCACAGGAGTTGTATTGACCTGACACTGCAGGGTCTCAGCAGTTATCTGGACTTGTCATGGCCTATGCTGGTTTTAGCTGTTAAAACAATTGTCTAATAGTCAAGTGACAAGTTGACTATCAGCTAACATGTTTTAGCTTAACTCTGTAAGTGCTTACACATCATAGACTTCTAACAAATTCAGTCAGTGGCTTTACAACAAGCAATGGGACTTTATTTTAGTGCCTTATCATTAACTTAGGCTACTAATTGACAAAGAGGTGGAAAACCAATTATATTTATACATAAATATATATATATATGTGTATATATACATGTATTTCAAATTCTAAGTGGTTATTTCATTATCCTATTTTATTACATGTGAAAGTACACATACTGTTTTTGAGTACAGCACCAGTATCTATCTTAATAATTTTTAATGAAATTTTCAAAGACCATCATTGAGGTAACAAAAAAGATACCAGCAAGAAGAAAACATATAAAAATAACCCCAAGCAGACCCCAAGGTTAATAAAAAAAGTTTATCAGATGTAAGTGTTAATGCATCCTGGGCACTGTGATGGTGACTTCTCATAATACTTCTTTACATTTTATTGGCAAAATCTAACATTGCTGACCCAGAGAAACACTGGGAAGGGCTCCAGAGAAGGCAGGAAGATAGCAAAAATGTAATGTATAGCACTTTCATTGGAATATTTTTGAAGAAGTGACTATATAATTTGCTCTAAAATAAGTAGCATCCATTGCAATTGTAGTAATACTTACCATTTGTATTTTAGGTGCAAGGTTAATACTTCATTTATACTAACAGTAACAACTTGAGTTCACCATGCATGGTGGTTTGCCTTTTACCCATAACAAGAATTTGGGGAAGGGTATCTGATTTCCCTATTTAGTTTTAATTTGATGAAAAATAAATCTATGTTCTCATTTCTGTTTGAATGCTAATGCTTTCCTAGTGACCTTTCAAATAGTAGTTACTCTTTTGTTCAAGTATAAAGCATTTTGGTCTAGCTACACTCTCACAGTCTAGTTTTTCATTATTACATTTTTTTAAAAATTTAAAGAAGACTAGTTTCTTCATTGCTACATACATTTTCAAGCTATATATTTAATGTATGAAAAAAGCTATTTCCCATCTAAATTGTTTACTTGAAATCTCTACCTGTCTTCTTCAGGGTGCAGCAAGATAATATAATTCCCTCCCTATGAGGAATGAAGAATCTAATATTGTTATTAGTTGTAAAATTAGTTTAGAACAACTATTTCTTACTAAGCACATTCATATTTATTGATTTGTCATACACATATTTTAATGCAACGAGTTAGCTAAGATTCCTCTTCGATTATAATCAATACAATCAATATAATAAATATAATCCGGCTGGAATACAATCTATTGATTTCCAGAATCACTTCACTTACACCTGAGGCTTATGACATCGGCATTATCAGAAGGAAAGAATACAGTCCAGCAGACCTAAAAGAACTGTTGGTATTTCCTGTAGGCTCAACAGCTGTCGAAGCCTTTTAGGACCTGAAGAGGGACATCCAGATTGCCTCAATTATTTGCCTCCTTCATGTTGATCTCCTAAAGATCTTCTTTACTTATAACTGGTAAACTAGTAGACATATGCTAGTAACAAAAAGTTGATCACTTCAGAAAGTTACATATTCCATTTCTCTCTTACTGATATTTTTGGGGTCGTCTAAATTCCAGATTAGGGAGCCACGACACCAGGTACTCAGTATCTTAAAAATCTTCACTTTAGCCAATGCAGACAAAGCTGTATTTCCACACAACAATTTTGACAATATTTATGCATTGTATACATATGTAATATGTGCACAAGTTTAAGTAATTTTCTTATTCATTAATGTGTATTTATTGATTTGTTTATTTAGTGAACACTGTTTATTGTGGTAGAGTTTTTTTCTATTTGATCTTTTCCTTTGTCATAGAGTTAGGCTTCATTCATTACAGAGAAGGGCCATTTAAGTTAACCACCCATTTGAGAAAGGAGATAAAACAAGCCACAATTTCAGTAATAAAGGATTTTTAAGAATTGATGACTAAATGAATATATGCTGTGTTCTTCTCTCTTCTATCTTCCCAAGCAGGTAGCAACACTTACTATTCATTAAAATCTATAATTTCATTTACCAGTCCAAAATCTTGAATAAAAGAACACCTTCCCACTCTGAAACGGAAGGGAACACTCAGATGTGCAGATTCTCATGGTCAAAAAGAAATTATAAAAGTCAGAGGGTCTGCAAAAATTTTCAGTTATTGATTTCATATGGAAATTGGTATAAATTAGTACCTTATCTTCTAGTATAAGCACACAGTTATGGATTTTTAATAAGGGGCAGGGTGAGAGTAAAGAGAGGAAAATTAGAGAGAGGGAGAGAGAGAGAAAGAAAGTAAGGAAGAAAGGAAGAAATAAAGGTCACCCATCCTGGCTTCAGCATTGATCCAGCAGATGGGGTGTCCAGGGTCGTGTGCCTGGGCTTTCTAATAGAATCTTTTTACAGATTATTAAAGCTTATAAAACTGAATAAGGCTCCTCAGTTAGCTGTGTGGGGGAAAAAAATCTGAAATTATTTAATTCTGGTAATTTAACTCAAATAACTGGCTCTTTGTTGAACCCAGGCTAACTGCTGATTCTGGATAGAGCTCAGCCATTCTTCAAGTCATTTTATCAATGTCTTTGGTACTAAAAACCTTAAGTAACTCAACTCTTTACATGAAGGCTTTCCCTTTTAAGGCTTCCTGTGTTACAAACATCTGATGGGGCCTAGTGTAAGACTGCCCTGGGTGCTGGTGTCAGCATGCTGTCAGCTGCAGGAGCTGCAGGGGTGGTGTCTGTCGCAAGAGGCTGTGATGAACATGGCTCTTTCTTTCCTTTTTCCTCCAAAGGGACAATCAGAGGATATAGCCAAACCTTGAAATTGACATCGAAGATGGTGGTGTATTTAAGAAAAGGCAAAAAATACTCTGGACATGAGGTAGGGGTGGTGTGGTGGGGTGAGGGGCAAGAGCAAGAAGCAGTGGATGGAAGTGTTAGAGAAGGAAGAGCAGGTGGAGGTGCTCCATTGAGGAAAAGATAATCCCTGTAGCCCATCGAGAATGCACACTGTAGAAGATTTTCCTCATGGACTCATGCTGGAAAAGAGGAAAAAAGTGTGGAGGAAAAAGTGGCAGACACAAACTTCTATGGATTGACTGTAACTCCCATTCTCCATCTCCCTGCAATACTCAGGAAGGAAAGCAGAGTCAGCAGTGAAGGAATAAGGAACCTGGGAAAATGGAAATTGGTGTTTGCGTTGTTGTTTCCCAATACCCCCAAGTATTTATTGTGTTTGGTAGTAAATTAAATTAACTTTTTCTAAGACAAGGTTTTGGTTTTTTTTCCCAAGACAGTAACTGGTAAACAATCTCCCTACTCTACCCTATCCTACCACAAGTGTTCTCATTCCTGTTCATATATTTTTGCTTTGTCCTGCTTGTGGGGTGAGAAGAGAAGTGATTGACTGGGTAGAAGTTTAGCTCCCAAGGGGAACCCTGCAAAATAATATTAGGATATTTTTTATTAGAATAACATACTTGGTTTTCCTTGAATATGGGATGACTAAGAAGACAAAGAAAGCTGGAGACGTTTGTGAAAGTTTATGTGTCTTTTGTGAGTAACATATGGAAAAAGAATGTCAGTCGAAGATATAACAGAGAAAAAGGTTTACTTTTCCTGTTATGAGAACAAGAGTAATAGTTTTGATTTGAATATATATTGTAGGACCACTGAATTACCCAGTTTAGATTAGAGCTGCATATGTAATGTACAAAATCTTCTTTAATTGTGATTTGTTCCATTTTTACCCTAACCTCCAGTATTACTCCATATGTGAATACATTTTAGGAGAGCAGGGAGAGATGGAAACACCATTAAGTGTCATCACAGAGAATAGGACTGATGGTGGTTTTAATTATTTTGCTAACATCACTGGAGCCATTACCTCATAATAAGAAGTGCTGAATGGTCACCTTTTCCCAACCTTTCTTACCACTTATCATCAAAAAGCAAAGCATAATGGGCAACAGCTGTTTCTGCTATTGCATGGATTTAGCTACACTCCCTAAGTGAGCAGTTTAGTTCACCAGCATTCATTACTCCACAAGTCCATAATTACAAACCCAAAGTTAATCTGCAAAACATTGGCATCTATTTTTACGACAGATGAAGGAAGACTTTTAGTTTTCATTATGATAATTTACTTTTCATGTTTGGCCTTTCTTTTTCTTTCTTTTGTCTCATTTCAAGATTCCGCTGCCATATCTTTTCTCTTTCTAATTTTCAGCCTTATTATAATTCTTTCAGCTACTTCTTTTTTCAAGTCTGTAAAGTCAGAAAGTTAGAAAGCTATACGTTTGTGTGTTTGCTGGCCTTGCATCTTCATATGTCTACTTTTATTTTGTTTGGAGTTTTAAAATTATTATTATTTTGGGGTTTTAAAAATATTGTTTTGTTTCTTTCTCCTGATGTCTGAGACAGTGACAAAGTCTGGGTGAAGAAATTGGCGAAGCCTGGAGAACATGTACAAAAGTAAGGTAACTTTTACAGTAGAAAACTAGAAATAGAAAGCTGCTTATATATACAATAAGTAATAAATATAGTAAATAAAATGTTTTCGTTCTAAAGAGAATGTACTGTTGAATTTAAGTATTTTTAAGGGAAAATATTTTTTGCTCAAGGATTTTTTTTAAGTTAGGATGAATTTTGCAGGGAAAATTTTTCTTTAAACTATGGCTGAAATTAGACTTCCTCATTTCACTATAAATATTCATTTTTCTATTATGTGAGGTTCCTAAACAAAATTATCTCAATTTTCCTTCTTCATCTAGCAGCCTATTTTTCAAATCTCCTTGGGAGTAACTGGCAGTTTGGGTTATGTTCTCTCGCTGAAAAAAGGAAAGATATTGGCTTTTGACCATTTTTTGGCATAAGTCATAAATCAAAATTATGAATCAGATGTACTAAAAATCTTTATGTCTTAAAGATGACTTAATATACTTATTGCAGCAGAGGAGTTAACTCCTGACTACATTATTTAGAGACACTGCAGTGTATATCCAGCAGTAACAGTTCAGAGAATTGTGCAGCTCCCTTCTCTCTTTAAGTCCACATGGTTTCCTTTTCCTGGAAACAGAAGCACAGAATGTGATCTGGCTGGATCTTAAAATCATGTCAAAGGCCATATACCCAAGTTAGATACCTAGTCATGTTTTTTGCAGAACAGTTACAGCCTCTGAACTGAGTTCCTAAAATATATATAACTCAAATCAGTCTTCGATCCTGATTGCTTTTTTAAACTGCGTATATCACTAAATTTTACTACTCAAAAATGGATACTTTACATTATTTCTTAAATACAATTAGTGTTATTTTAGTTTATTTTTTCTATACACCAGTCTCTTTTCAAAGCCATAGAGACTGTTGTCACAAAAATGATTTTAAATGTTGAGGGAAAAGTGACTTTTATTATGCAGACCTTTTTGAGATGTTTTCTCTAATTCCTACATAAATCAGACAGGTTTCTAGTAAAGTACCAGATAAAATGTAGTCCTCCAGGACATTACTGGAAGAGTAATAATAATACTGCTGATTTTCAGAGGTTTTGGAAACTGCTGCTTACATAAACTGTAGTTCAAAGATCATTATGACTATTAGAGTTAGTTTTGCACAGGATTTTGATTGTTAGCAACATTGAGTTCTATGCAAACTAAAACAGTCATTAAAGACTTCTATAGCCTTTAATCTCATTTGAATGTCAAGGCTTACACTATTAATTACTACACAAATAAAATACTTTTTATTTTTACATCAGTGATGAGCTCCTTGACCCATAGTTAGGCTGCCTCTACAGCTACTAGAGCTTTCATCCTGGCCTGTCACATGCAGCAGAATGAAGGACTATTAAAACACAGACCTACAACTAGAATGCAAAGGACTGCTTTTTGCGCTGTTACAGGGCAATCTCTTTTATATGTGCAAGGCTTAAGGCTGTGGATGTAAAAAGTGAAAGAGCATTTCCTTTTGAAAGAGAAGAGTCAGGTAAGTAGTCATTGTAGAGCACTCAAGCTCACTGGTGATAGGAATGTGGTGAGTCCTTATGAAGGAAGAATTTTTTTGGTTAGCTCCACAGTTGAACTTGGTATAGGAGTGTGACAGTGAGCTTCTAGTTGTTGATCCTGTAGAAATTATAATCTTTCTGGAGCATGTATGTCAACTGAGAAAGGATCTTTTCTTATCCCCATGAAGTCAATGACAAGTTTTGTAACTTCAGTGACATCCCGATTTAATTTGAAAGATCAGGGGATGAACACTTCTGTTTGATTACTTACAATTGCTCATTGTTTCAGTTTCTTTTTTTTTGTTAAACAGTTATTTTTTAAACTATTGAATTCCCTGACACTGAATAACTGATAATTTCTTCAGTATTTTTCAGATAAAATGTAAAAACCCTCTTATGTTTAAAGGCTTCTATTGATTTTTTTTAATTCTTTTTTTTCTTTTTTTTTTTTTTTTAATATATTGCTTCACAGTGGTTATTTTCTTCATGTCTATTTTCTTTATTTAGACTTTGAAGGAATACCTCATCAACCAGATTGCCCTGTCTAGACTGAGGGGGGAGATAATCCATTCTTTGTATAGCTATTTGGATTTTTCAGCTGAAAAATGTTCTAACTTTCAGCATGGCTAATCCACCACTAATCCTTAGAAACCTTTTACCACAATGCTTCAAGGGAAGACACAAAAATATGTATTACTCATTGTATACCTATTACCCATATGTTAATTTCATTTTTCTTACCTTTCATTTTGAGGAACAGCTGACCTCTCCAAAAGTGGATTAATAGTATGGTTCTTAATTATGCCAAAGAATTACAAGGTAAAGAAAGGTAATTATCCTGTTTTTTTTACTGCAGAATAGAAAAGATGAAACTGCTCACACTGCAGGTGAAACTAGAAAGACATCCTACTTTTTTGAATCCTTACATCAGTTTGGAGCAGAAAATTGGAGATTTGAAAAAACACAATTTTGAAAACTGTTCCGTGTTTACTGCATAAGATAAAAATAATCTCTTGGCAATGAAATGTTGTGATTTTCTATGTTATTGTAATTTTCATTTTTTTTCTTTTTTGCTCACATCCTTTAACCTTCTTTACTGAAAGGAGGTTATGCTGTTTGTCTTCACAAACACAACTCTTATAACCTTGACTTGTTCAAAAAGTACTTTCAAAATACTTTTTTCAGTTTAATGTTTTAAGTTGTGTTTCTTTTGGTTTTTACTTTTGGGTTTGTTTTTTTGGTTTTTTTTTCAAAGATGCTTTTGAACTACAAAGTAGAGTTGAACAATGAGAATTCAAATTCATCCCTACAAAGCATATATCGGTTGTTGAACTAAAGAGTTACATTATTTTTTTCAGTTTAAGAGCACACAGCCCTTTTCCTGAATTAATTTTGTTTTAGCTTCCCCATTTCTGCTAATGTGGGATTTTTTTTTTTGGCTTATTCTTCAGCATATAGGAACTGGAACTCATTCTGATGTAAGGTCACCCACAGCGGATGTATGTGTTTCACTCTGATTAACTTAAAAATTTCTGATCTCAAGCGTAAGGTCTGGGAGGAAATTGAAAGACTAAAAGAAAAAAAAATATCTTCAATTATAAGAAAAAAAAAAAAAAGACCAAACAGCCCCCCCACCCCAGGCAAACAGATGGTCAGAAACATTTTTTTTAAAAGTGGTAAGAGATTGCTTGTCTCTAGAAGAATTTATAAACTTATTTCTCAGCAAGCACAGAGGCTAAATTTTGAAAGGGCTGCAAGAATCAGACTTTGATCATGGACAGAGAAATGTCTGTAACAATTTATTAGGTCAATTATGTTTCATAAAGTCTCTTGGATTGAACTGTTTGTACATTGACACTTAAATATCTTACAACAAAGGAGATGGGAACTTTAAAATGGCTCATGGAATTGGCTAGACTGCCATCGCTGAATACAGAACACAACATGTCTTAAAAAGGAAACATTAATTTTTACAAGCATGGATGCTTTTCATTTCATTGCACAGCAGTTGGTAGATGAAGCCTGGTGACAAGTGGTCAAACTGATGAGGTCCTCCATGACCCAGAACATGTAAAAACCTAAACTGGACAAAGGGACTCATAGAAATGAAATGTTGACTTTCCAGACGAGAAACCATATCCAAGTCTGGAAGCAGTAAATGTAAGAATTTAATCTCTTCACAGAACTGTCAATGGGAAGACACAAGGAAGAGAAGTGAGTGAGACTAGAGCTGTGAAACATTCAAACAGGTGATAAGGGAATTGAAAGGGTTTTTTCCTCTCTCTTTGAAATTCAATTGTTTTTGTTAATTTGTTCATTGTGGGGATTTGTTTGGGGTGGTTATTTTTTTTTTTTTTTTTTTTTTAATGCAGATGAAGAAATAACCCAGAATTTGATACTCCAATTTTTGATTTAAAATTCTAGAACTTAGCTATATTATGAAGAAAAAAAAATGGTGGGCATCTGGTGCCACTATAACAGGAGATATCTGTTTCTCAGAACAATCTAATATTGAATAAAGTATACAGACAGCAAGGGTATCTAAGCCAAAGAGCCTAAAGAACAACACAAAACCACTAAAGAAGGCAAAGACTGGGAACATGAAATTCAGGACTAGAAAAGCAGAAAACACAATGTTTCCTTTTGAACAGTGAATAATTATGCTACTCTGTATTCAAAAACTACAAGTACCCAAGGCAAACACGGGGACCAGTGATATTAATTCAACAAGAGTCTGAATTGACTAAATCTGTATTTCAATCCTATTTTTCCCCACACATTCTCTGTGTAACGGGCAAAATCTCACACATATCTACTTATTGATCACAATTTCTTTTGGTTCTCCTTTCCTACTCTGTAACCCTGTAGTAAATAGTACAATAATTTCCTATATTCCCCATAGGGTACTCTTCTTTCCTCAGTCTATGTTTTATCCAAATGTTCGAGAAGCAGTGCCTAAAGTAGTTTTCCTAGCTTCCTTCCTTGAGGATGCAAATGTGTGAATTGGATAGTTCAAAGAGGTTTGGCATAAAATTAGTGGTGTAGCCTGTCCCTCAGTGTTCTGGAAGTGCATCTTTAAGGTATTTTTAGGGAAAATATTACCTTTCAGAATGTTATCCCCTGCTAGATTTTCCTCAGCTTATTAAGGGTATGCAAGTGGTTGAGAAAAAACACCAAGAAAATATTTCCTTATAAACCTTTGAAGAAACTAAGCTGAAAAGCAGAAGTACATTTCAGGACTGAGAAACTTCCAGTGAAGAGGGCAGGTCTAGCATGACTTCTGCAGATCCAAAACCACTTAAATACAGAACACAATGCTTCCAGCCATTCAATAACCTTACTTGCAACCATGCTGTCAGAGAAATAGTTTGATTGTAACTACACTTTGGACTCAATGTCTTTATAACCCCAGCCACAGTGCTGAGCAATATTATTAGATTGGAAAGCATTAATGATGTAGAGTAAAATCATTGAGAGGGCAATATAAGGAAACGTAGCCAACAGGTAAGAAAGAAGAAATACTATTGGATCAAATCTATAGCAGTCAACATACAAAATACTATGCAATACTTAACAGAAAAAAGTGAATGATGAGGAGAAGACATCAAACTGAGACATAGTAAAGTCACTTATAGAGATCGTCAGAAAAAAATAAAACACAGAGAAAATGAACCATCAGCTAATCATACAATGTCACAGCAGAAAGTGCATATATTGTACTACAGTGTATTGTCTTTAAATTGTCTTGCCTTGAGAAAAGAAGGAGGAAAGTATGAGCTTCGTAAGAAATATTGATAGCAACCAGTAGAGCAAAGGGAAGACAAGAAAAATCTCCAAAGATGAAATTTCCTTAACAATGGAAATAATGGGGAAAAAAAAAAAAAAAAAAAAAAAAAAAAAAAAAAAAAGAGATTTGATCAATATGCAAAATACAGAGGCTTTAACACTGATAAAAGTAAAAGATTAATTTTTTTTATTTTGATAAGATCAAATTAAATCCTATCATTATCTTGGTTTTGTTAAATGTCATTGGTTCTAAATAACTGTTTTCCTTGTATTAGTATGATAAAATGTTTCCTTTATTGGAAAAGAAAAAAGGATTCTGTAATTTCTAATACTCATTTAAACAAGGGAAGATTATAGTCTAACTTCGAGGTATTTCCCATGATAATTTCTCTTGGAGTATTTCAATAAAGTGGACAAAAAGGAAGAATAAAAGGAAAATAAGTGGCATGACTACATAAATATATAGGATTTTGGTTTTCATCACACTGTAAAAATCAGTAATTAGAGACAGGTTATTCTTAAGGTATTTTCCCTGATTTTTTACTGGCCGTCAGTATTTCTGTTTTCAATTAGCAGATTTAGGAACGGCTCTGAAGAATTTTTAAAACTAACACTAGGTAACCTGAAGGACTTCAATACTGTTTATTCATACACTTATATAAAATTTTGCAGTCCATATTGACTCGTCATAAAAAAGAAATTGTACAGATTGATTTTTTTGTGATGACAGCCTTCAAAAATGGACATTGTTTTTCACACATAGTACAGTGAGAAGAGCAGGTAGATATCTGGAAGCAAACTTTGGCCGCTATGGCTACAGGTTCTTGACAGAATTGATCTTGCAAACAAAGTGCGCTATACAATAACTCTATTAGGCTATAGAATTTCTGCCCTACTTTAATTGCAACTATGTTTTTTAAAAGGGAGTTTTTCTTCATACACTTTAGGTCCTTTATTGTTTTGTGAAAACAAATTTTAAAATCTATTCTTAGATTGACAACTACATTAAATTATCATGTCTTAGAAACCACTGGAATAGAGATATGTTATCCTGTGTTACCACCTAAATTTTCCTAAAAAATGATGTCAATGTATTTTTTGTTTAAAATGTAAATCATAGAAATGTAGAATCATTTACATTTGAAACGACCTTTAAGACCACTGAGTCCAACTGTAATTCTAACACTGCCAGGTCAACAACAAAAACATTTGCTACATCTACACATCTTTTTAATACCTCCAGGGATGGTGATTCAACTATTTCCCTATGTAACTTGTTTCAATACTTAAAAACCCTTCCCATGAAGAAATTTTTCCTAATATCCAATCTCAATCTCCCTTGGTACAACTTGAGGCTATATCCTCTTATCCTAGCCCTTGTTATTTGAGAGAAGAGACCAACACCCATGCCACTACAGCATCCTTTCAGGTATTTGTAGAGAGTGATCAGCTCTGAGCCTCCTGTTCTCCAGACTAAACAGCCCCAGCTCCCTCAGTATCTCCTCACTCCAGCCCCTCAGTGTTGTTTTTTAATTGAGGGGCTCAAAATTGAACATAGGACTTCAAGTGTTACCTCAACAGTGGGTACATTGGGACAATCTGTGCCCTGGTCCTGTTGCCCCACCATTACTGACCCAGGCCAGGATATCATTGGCCTTCTTAGCCACCTGGGCACACACTGGATCATATGCAGCTGCTGTTGACCAGCATCCCCAGATTCTTTTTCAATGAAAATCTTTCCAGCCACTTAGCTCTCAGCCTATAGTACTGCAAGGAGTTGTTGTGACCCAAGTAAAGGACCCAGCCCTTAACCTTGTTGTGCCTCATTGAATTTGCCTCAATCTATGAATCCAGCCTGTCCAGATCCCTTTGGGAAGTCTTCCTACCCTCCAGCAGATCAATACTCCTGCCCAGCTTGGTGTGGTCTTCAACCTCAGTTATGGGTGCTTTGCCCTTTAGGACTGCTTCCAGCAGATTTTTATAATGTTTCATAATCTATCACAGATTTCCTTCTACATGGTGGCTTTTTAATGCACTGAGCAGCAATATAGCAATGATCTCTAAATCTTACTACCTCTGTCAAGGTTTTCTAATGAAGAAGTCACTATTACTATGTTCTTAATTTCTGTCCCACTTCACTGGTCTTACTGTTTTCTTATTCTCTGCAATTGGAGACTACTCAACTCTGGCATTCCCTCTTCCTACAATGCATTCTTAAAACTGTTAGGTCCAGAGAAGAGGTATCCTTATACATCTGTCTCTGCAGTTGGGTGTTGAAAAAGCCTAGAACACAACCTAAGTTGTCAGAAACTGTATCAGAGCTGCTTCTGTAGCCCATTTTGAAGTCTTCATGTTTTGATACTGTATCTAAGAGGTTATGTGGAAGTCCTACACTTTATACTCCATCTGTTCAAATTCCTGTCTTACTTGGCAAAGGGGATTATGTGTGTGGGTTGTTTTGGTTTTGATTTTTTTTTTTTTTAATTGCATGCTACATCTAATAGTGAAGTCACGAATCTGCTGTCTTAATAATGCTATTTTGAGATCTCAGTATTGAAACATATTTCTTTTTCTATTTCCTGAACAAACACATTTGGTTTACCATATCGTTTACCTATACACAAGGAAACAGTTATAAATATATTCTCACTTTTATACAAGTGATTAAGTACCTAAGACTATAGTCATGATCATGATGACAATGCCACCACTAACCTTTGGTAATACCTGCCAGTACCTTGGCTGCACCTAGCTGATCCAGAGTACAATAAAGTGTTTTGTTTTTTTGGTTTTTTTTCTTTGTCATCTCTCTATGGGATGCATCATTATAATTTTTGTACCCGTCCCTTACTTTGGTCTCTCTTTTAAATAACAGATATTTTAAAACTGAAAAATTTTAAATATAAGGGGTAGGATTTTTGAAAGTAATATCATAATTTTTGCCACTGTCCTAGAAACTGGTGGGCATGGCAAACTTCTTTCCCTCAAGTCCAAACAATTTATCCAGCTAGTCCATCTTTATTCCTTTGGTTGTTTATATGAAAAGACAGATTGTCTCTAAATCCATGACACACTGAGTCATCCCACTTGGGTGAGATGACTATTTTTCAGGCAAGAAAATGTCAAAGTGAAGTGTGAGAAAATTACCCTTAATGAATATTCATGTATCTATCTCATAAAGGAATTAGAGATCTCAAACTAATTCTATCAACAGATTATTTATCAATATACTTGTGCTGCCACAGCTTTTTGTTTGGAATAATTTCTGCCTTTTTCTCTGGAAAGCACCATAATGAATTAATAGAAGAGATGCCTGAACTGCAGAGTTTAAACAGACATTTGAAATGTGACTTCTTGAGTAATATCTATGGCAGGTGGCAAAGGCTGTGACAGAATGAATGGGTCATCACAATGAGGTAATTTGGTTACTCATCTAGAGCCAGAACTCTGATGCAACATCATAAAAATAGTCTTTAAAAATAGAACCACAACATTTGCAGTCTTACTTAGCTAACACTTTACAGTGCTGCAGAAAAAAAAAAAAAGGTTTACAAATCTTGAAAGACATATTTAATTCATTTAACTCGTTAACTCCACTAAAAGAAGTCTATAGGCATTCTGCTGAAGTTTGTGTGATTTGAGATGGATCTGGAAACAGGTGTGAGAGAGAAACTGAGATAAAGTCCAACAAAAAAAAAGGCTGGTTACAGGCAAGACTTCTTGATCTGGATCAGAAAGAATAATTCAGAGCACTGATATTTTAAAGGACTCAGCTTATAAATAGGAGAGGATTTAGATGTTCCTTCATGGCATTATTCCAAACAAGAAAGATCCCTGAAACAACCTAAAAATTATTTCCTGTCAGCAAGAAGTAGATGAACACAGGACAGTTGCTCACTAGACCACATCCTAATTCTGCTTTGCCCTTCACTCTCTTTTGCCACTTGAACCAATACAAAAGTAGGTAGAAAAAGCTCATAAATCATAATTGCAACAGATTACAATTCCTTCGTAGCGTAAGATTATGATTCTCTGCCCTATCAGTTTTATGTTGTCACAATGTTCTTTATTTCAAAAAATCTTATTCATAAAATTTGATACAAACGAGTGAAGACTCGAATGCATATTTGTACGGCCATTAGGCATATAGACATTAGGCATATAGACATGTATATTGATCACCAGTCTCATGGGAAGAAGTCAATTTCAAAACTTTCCATAATAAATTCTTATCTCACTGGGAAACAACAGACATGGAAAAAAAAAAAAAAAAAACCAACAAAAAAACAAAAACAAAAAAACCAAACAAAAAAAACAAAAACAAAAAACAACCAAAACTTCTATTATAAAAAAGGGACCTGAGATAAAGTTATGCTTTCCAAAATGAATGAATTCTCCTGCTTAGTACAGTGAGAGAAATGGGATCTAAGTAGTTTGCAAGGCTTTCTAATATGAAAAGAAATGCAAAGGCCTTTTTTTTTTTAAGAGATTCATCTCATGTTACCGATCAGTTGTTTACTCCCTACTGTTTTTTTCTCAGTCTTCATGAGGAGCTTCACATACTAGGGTCAGAAAGATGAATTACTTAGATGTGAAGTGTTTAAAAATAACAGTTCTACTTGCCCTAGTGGCAAGCAACAATCTTCTCCTCTTTTGCAATTCCAGCTTGTCATTCTGGATGGGCAAAGTAAAAAAATCAATTTTGAAGGCAATATTAGTCTTTTACTCAGTTCTTCAAAACTTAGATGGGGCAGCAGACAAGTAATGATTTAAGTAGATGTAAAGCTTAATTCTTCTGATTTCTACCTAAAAACCCTAACTGGTTACGGTAGTCTTAGTTGCATAAATAATTTGGAATAAATAGGGAATCCACATCCAACCAGTGCAAGTTTTTTTCAACATCATGTTGGGTTTGTGCTTTGAATCACACTTGTTACCAGTGGTATACAGCAGCACTGTGAACTTTTGAGTTCCTCAGCCAAGTGCTGTACATCCCCTGTAGTTTCAGTATTGCTGGATGGAGCCCCTTTGGGGCACTGCTACTGAAGGCACATCTTGGGACATAGCATGTGCTGCACAGCATTCCTTCTAGACTTGGATTTGTTTTATTAGTAGACACAGTGGGAAATTGTCAAAATAGAGACTGAGGATCCATCAATATCAGGCATTGTGGCTGATTAGGGTTTGGATTCAAGGGAGAGCACACAACATAAAGTGTAAATATGCATGCAGCACATGACTGTCTTGTTGAACATGGCCTTGCTGAACATCATTATATGTCAGGAATTTTAAAACTTTTGGGTTTTCTGGGTGACATAATCCCTTTAGAAGTATATCTTATTCCTGGAGGGAATATGTAGAACTGATCTTCTAGCCATTTATCTTATTTTTCTTAGAAGCTCGTCTAGGACCACCATGGATAATGAACCACAAGTAGAAAACTGACACACTCACTTAAAGACATGCCTTCCTCCTACACAGATTCTAGTGTAGGGCAGCAGTGAGAATGGGATGACTAATAAAATAATCTTTTTCATCTTCCTAGAGTAATTCTTTAGCTAATCTGGCATAATTAGAAGGCTGTCTGTGCATCTGCAGTAGTCAACTCCTTCACAGATCTGCTGTTTTTCAAGTTGGTATTAAAATATGTGAATTTCCTCTCAGTAATACTTATACAGAGAAAGAATACTTCTGCTGAGATCAGAGATGTAATTGAAGCTGGATTCAAATTTATTGTCTTAGGACCTCATTGTTTTCCACTCTATATCTTTTGTAGTTTTTTAAAAAAATAAAAAGATCCTTTGAAATTGTACATTTGTCTTCTGCAATACTTTATACAGACCTGAGCAATATTAAGCAAATATCTTGGGTCTGAGAGATGTAAACACCCTTTTTTTTATTATTTTTGGCAGCGAAATGTGGCCTTAAAGGAACATGGAACATAATTGTAGTACCTGAAAACTAGAAAGGTACTCCACTGGAACTGTAAGGTTTAACATAAGAGGCCATAGAGAATCAAACTATTCATCTAAATTTTGGACTCCATAGAGTAGAAAGCCCCAATTAATGTTTTATCAAGGCTTAAAAGCTTCATTTTCTGTTGGGAATACTTATTATAACATTAAAAATACTCAAATAGTCTTTTCACAGGGAAATGAACTTTTAATGCTTAAAATATTGCCATGGGGACTTCCTGTTTTGAGAACTTCTAGCACAGATACCCACTGTTGCCTTAGAAAAGTTTTTTTATTAAACATTTAAAAACTTGAAAAATAACAAATTGACTTTTCAGTTAAGTTGGAAGAGACATTAATTATGGATATTTATGGTAATAGAAGTAGAATATGAATTTCTGCAGTTAAAATCTTCTTTTGGTACTATTAAAGCTATCATGGTCTCAGAGGGTGTAGATAACAGTTATACTGGCTTCCAGTACTGCAGTGGAGAACAACAGGCATTTTTAAGATGTAATTCCTCTGACTTATTTTAGTCATCTGCTTTAAGATGAAAGAAGTCACATTTCAAAGGTTAGATGAAATGACCTTGCAGGGTCCTTTCCAACTTGGCCTGCTTTATGATTCTATTAGTTGATGAAAGCATTCAAGCTCTATGCATTGATTGAAAAGGCTTCAGGAGGTGATCCCACTGTATGCATCTGTATTTTGTCAGATTAAACTTCTCATTTTAGAGACTGACATAACAGTAATTTAAGTTTATACATTTTACTGTGTAATCATTAGAGCACATGGAAGCAAATGAAATTTCTGTCTGAATAAAATGTGTGCACTCTTCTCTCCATTCCAGAACATTGTAATGTTTCTAGAGCAGAAAAAAGACTGTTTTGTCTATTTTGTATCCAGCAGCAAACAACTCTTCATCCCAGCAATTTTTTTTCTCTGCATAGAGATATGCTAATATATCTTCTTTTTTATAGCCTCAAAATGGTTACAGAGAAATGTACGCATTAAAGGATTTATGATGCATCGACATCTATAGGCAAATTTTATGCGTTGCTGACTTTAAGTATCTAGACATCTATCAACATGAGAAGAAGTTGTAAATTGGATGAGGATATGAGACTACTCATCAGACTGAAAAAAAGATCACAAGTCTTATGGTAGATCCCAAGTAGCTAATAGGGAGTGAAAGGTTGTTTAGTCTTGACAAAATTGAAATAATTCTTAGTTCCTGTATATTAGATTAATATTATTTTCTAATTTTTTCACGTTTATTTCTTTTTCCTTAATATGTTTCTTGCTATAACAATTTCTGTTGGGTTTTTTTGGGTTTTTTGGTTTTTTGCTTGTTTCTTTCTTTGTTTGTTTGTTTTTTGAGGAAGCAGTCTTGCCAAACTTTCAGTCCCTGGAGAACTGCATTGCTAATTGTCACAGGCACTCTGTTTAATTTTCACTTGGTAGCATTTCATACTCTGTGGCAATGGAAGCTACCAGCTGTGTTGCATCAGAGAGAAGAAGCAGGTCTCTTTAGGAGAAGATTTCAAGTCTTTTTGTCTTGATAAGTAAATGACAGTATCAATGCTTATTAGTGGAAAAAGAGGAAATCTAATAAACGCAAGCTGGATACCGGCTAAAAAATAAAAGAGAAAAAGCTCTTCCTCAAGCCAGACTCATCTCTTACATGGAGCTTGTGTTGGTAAAGGAACTGATGTAAAGTGAAAGTAACTTTATGATGCCTTTGTGTCTGGATCCTCGTCTGGTCTTTGATGCATGTCAAAAGCAGATAGGTTTGGAATATACACAGAGCTGGCATGACCTTTTCCTCCCTCTCTTTTACCCTCAGGAGCAAATCAAAAGGGAGTAGGTAAAACAAGGTGGAAGACAATCCTGGGAAGAGCTTACTTTCACCTCTTAGCCTCAAAATTATTGAGGCAAAATTTTTGTGCTAGGTTAGCATTCAAAGCCCTGTTTTTTCCTCTTGTATTTTTCTATCTTTTCACACTGATGAATCTTACAATCCTGAATGGTTCCTAAGTACTAAAAATTACAAATTAAAAAAAAATCCGCAAATAATTTCTCAACAATATCAGGGAAATAGTGCCCCAGAGTTATATGAGTAGTTCATGGAACGTATCCTGGGTAAGCTGTAAATTTAAAGCAGGCTGAAACTGGCTGCTAAGACAAGAATATAGGTCTCCTTCCTAAAGATCTTTTGTAGCAATGGCAAAATGACAATTTAAAGGATTTTTTTTTTTCTATTAATCTAGATGAGTAGTGGATATACATTTTGCATGTGTATCCATGGGTATGTACATAAGTACATACATCTCCATATCTATGCATGTATTATATATATATGTGTGTGTGTGTCTGTGTGTGTGTATACATACAAAATAGATTCAAAGATCCCCAAATTTTTTACAGCAATTAAAAATTAAAATTATAACACAGGACCGAATCGAACTGCACAAGACAGAATTTGTCACAGGTAGGTGTCACTTGAAAATAGAAGGATACTATGCTTTTTAATATGCCTGAGGAAGCACAGAAAAATTCTTTATTTTTTTTCCCTTTGTTTTTAGTTTGGTGTTCAGTCCTCTGGGCTAAGTGGGGTTTTGCAGAGCCCCACTTAGATCCTGTGCTCTTCAACATCTTCGTGAATGACCTGGACTCAGGACAGGAAGGAATACTAAGCAAATTCACAGATAATACATAACTGGGAGATCTTCTGAGTCTTTTGAAGGTACAGAGGCCCTGCATAGAGACTTCCACGAATCAGAGGGCTGGGCAATCACCAACCATTTGAAGTTCAACAAGGGCAAGTGCCGGATTCTGTACTCGGGGACTTCTTGATGGGGCAATCCTGGATGTACAGACAGACTGAGGAATGTAGAGCAGTTCTAGAAGAAGAGACTTGGGCGTCCTGGTCAACAGCAAGTTGAACTGCCAGCAGTGCCCTGGCAGCCAGGAGGACCAACCCTGTCCTGGGGGACATCAGGCACAGCATGGCCAGCTGGGCAAGGGGAGGGGATTGTCCTGCTGTGCTCTGAGCTGGAGCAGCCTCACCTCCAGGGCTGGAGACAGTGTAAGAAAAGATATTAAACTGTTAGAGAGCATCCAAAGTAGTGCAATGAGGATGGCGAAGGGCTTTGAGGGGAAGCTGTACAAGGGAAGGCTGAGATCTCTTGGTCTGTTCAGCCTGGAGAAGAGGAGAGTGAGGGAAGACCCCTTAAGTCTACAATTTTTTTGTGAGGGGAAAGGGAGGGACTGGCACTGATCTCTTCTCAGTGGTGACCAGTGAAAGGACCCCAGGGAATGGCCTGAAGCTGAGTCAGGGGAGGTTTAGGTTGGATATCAAGAAAAGATTCTTCACCCAGAGGGTGTTTGGGCACTGGTACTGACTCCCCAGGGAAGTAGTCACAGCATCAAGCCTGACAGAGTTTAAATAGCATTTGGACAATGCTCTTAGGCACATGGTGTTACTCTTGGGGATGGTGCTGTACAGGGCCAGGAGTTGGACTCAATAATACTTTTGGGTCCCTTCCAATCAGATTATTCTGTTATTCTGTGATTCTGTCAGCTTGACTTCGTGATCAGACACATGAATCACATGAAATGACCAGTGAGAGGGTCATTTAGTCAGAAAATTTATTACTTGGAAGGTGGAGATTAGTGTGGTCTTTTGTGTTTCCTAGGAAGTGGTTGTATTTTTGTAAAGTATGCATTTCTGCTTGGTCAACAAAGTATTATAGACACATTTTCAAATACTACTGTGGACTGTGCATGCACTAGAGAATACCCTCAATAAGTAAAATTCCTTAGCAAGGGCATCACTGTAGAGGCCTTTCTTTGCATTGCTCTTCTCAGCTTGTTCTAGCACAGGAGGGGTAAAAAAAAAAAAAAAGAAAA
>VYXF01004882.1:169410-221735 GCA_013397295.1 Polioptila caerulea | reverse complement strand
AAAAAAAAAAAAAAGAAAAAGGGAAAATAAAAGTGTGTCTTGGCTTTACCTGAAAAAATGGAAACAAATATACTTTTCTGAGAATATTTCACCCTTAAGCCCTAGATTTTTCTTCACCTTGTCAGGCCTTGTTTCCAAAATGCGACAGCTCTTACTACACTAAATCAATGCCTTGTTTTTCTAATGGGCACAGTGCCATACTTTTCATATTTCTTCTTAATGCATTTGTANAAAAAAAAAAAGAAAAAGTGAAAATAAAAGTGTGTCTTGGCTTTACCTGAAAAAATGGAAACAAATATACTTTTCTGAGAATATTTCACCCTTAAGCCCTAGATTTTTCTTCACCTTGTCAGGCCTTGTTTCCAAAATGCGACAGCTCTTACTACACTAAATCAATGCCTTGTTTTTCTAATGGGCACAGTGCCATACTTTTCATATTTCTTCTTAATGCATTTGTAGGCCAACAGATTGAATATCTCTCTATTTAACACTTACCTGTTTTTCAGTAGTTTTCACATGAGAGTATTTGGATAAAGACAGAGCAAGATTTTGTTTGTCAAATCTTGTTAAATATTAGGAGGAGTGAAAACATCACTTACTCTATTTTGCCAATAGCACGGAAATACTCCTTGTTATGCTTATGGTTAAAACCAGCTTTGACTAATTATACTAGGAAAATCTAGACAAAGACAAAATCACTGGTAGCTTGAACAGATGCAATTTAATTTACTTTCGTTCAGAAATGTTTTACCTCTCTGCAACTGTGCTAATTAAATGTTACTTAAATCAGGACCTAGAGATCTCATCAAGCAGTTGATAACAGTGGAATTAAAGAAATAATCCCAATTCCCTTTAATAATGAATTTTTGATTACTGATAAAAACCACAGCATTCCATCTGACTGCCAACAAGGGGTGCATGCATTACACACCTGGCTTCCCAATATTCAGGAATTAGTAAAGGAGAAAAGCACAGATTCAATGCTAGCTCTGTCTGATGCCTGAGTTGCACAGGAGAAATCTCCCTATGTGAAAGTTCATTCAACTTTTGAGTGGAGGGACTAGAAATTCAGAAGGCGAACAGAAGTTCATAAATGTGAACTAGGTTAGGCTGACTAGGTTAGGCTGGGTCCCATCGTAATGGATGTAGAGCATTCTAGGGCACAATTCATCTCAGTCTGAAGCTGATATCTACTACGGGCCTTAAACATCAGTGATTTCCCTGATGGATACTCTGATGTCTGATAGCAATTTCTGTGGGTCATAACTCACTTGTCACAGAGAACTTCAGCAACAGGATAGGACAATGACATAGTAGCTGACATGCAGACAGGTCTCATACAGATGGTGTGGGATACAGTTAAGGTATTACAATAAGATTTAACCTAGTGTTCTTTTCTGTGACAGATGTTATTTTATTGCATTCCTCCATATTGGTAAAATATATCCTTTTAGTCTAAAATCATCTCTAACTTTGAAAATAAAGAAAACCTTCTTAATCTAGATAAAGAATTAGGCAACAAAGCATTTCTATAAATCCCTATTTACAATATGTTCAAGACAGGCAGTTATCTTCATGCTATTTGATGAAACTTTACTGACTGATAAGTAAATTCTCAATACCTGATAAATTGCTAGAACAATTAATAAAGTAGATAATTTGTAAGCACCTGGAGGAAAATAACTTGTAAGTATTAGGCAACATGGACTAATCAAAAACAAATCATGCTGAACTAACCTCATTTCATTTTCTGATAGGATAACAAGCTTAGTGGATAAAGGAGATGCTGTGGATATACTATGTCGTGATTTAAATAAAGCATTTGATACAGTTCCACATGACATTCTCATAAGGAAACTAGAGAAATGTTGATTAAATACAATCATTGCTAAGTAAGTAAAATGGTGATGAGGAGAAAAAGAAATTTAAAAAAAAAGAATTAGAAGGAAAGAAAAGGAGGAAAAAAGAAGGAAAAAAGAGGGGAGAAAAGCAATGCACAGAGCAATTTTTAATGGTTCAGTGTTATGTTAGGGAGAAGTATCAAGGGTCACCAATGTTATGTTAGGGAGAACTATCAAGGATCATCAACAAATGTCTCTGGGTCATGAGTCTAATTCTGTTTAATATTTTCACTATGTATTTGGAAAACAAAATAGAAAGCATGATAATAAAATTAATAATAACAAAAACAGTAAACCACAAAAACCCTCCCAAACTCAGAAGGTTAAAAATTAAAAGCAATTTATATTTCCTTGGATATTTATAAATACTCTCACAAATTAAATTAAATTAAAAAAAAAACCAAAAAACACACCAAAAAAACCCAGACAACAGACAGGATAAACCCCTGCAAAAGCTTTTCCCACTCTTTGAAATGTCAGCAATGCCATTAGAAGGAAAGATGATTTTGCCTGGGCTGGGTCAGTGAGAATGGTTCATTTCCCCACATGAATTTTCCATTCAACATCTAGGTTGAATCAGGGCATTTAAATTTTTGGGGGGAAACAGCACTTCACGATGAAGTATATCCTGGAATGCAGCCAGATTGAGGTGAACTTCCTTTCACAACCATTCCTATCTTTCTGAGACTTCTGGTGCAGAATGAACATTACAGATGCACTTGTTTTTCTGACCTGATGAGTTTGTAGTATATAAGTGATGCTGCTAGGAATAGGATGGTCAATTTTCATCTCTAGTTATGTAAATTTTCACTGGTTTTACATAATTAATAAAAATCATAGAAAAAAATTATGTATTTGATCAATATTACCAGCACAAAGGAAGGCCAGGCCCATGATTAACTAAATGTGAATGAACTGTCTGATAACATTACAAACTCATGAATACTGCAAAGTAGTAGTGTATGTATAAGAAAAAAGGGATTTGATAATTAACTGTTTGATGCTGATCAAGCTTTAGGTAAAGTACTGCATTCAGTTTTTGGTTCCACTTAAAAAAAAGAGAGAAAGAGGAAGTGGAAAAGGTTAAGCAGGAATCTGAAGGTAATCTATATATATATGAAGAGATATTAGGATGGTAGAGACTATTATTCTTATTGACAGATAAAGAAAATGTAAAAAATAATGGGTCAGTGTTGACAGATAAGGAGGAAAGAGAAAGAATGTGAGAATATGTACTTGGGTGCAGGTGATTAAGTAAAAATGTTATTCTAAGCTAGAAAAAGGGTATAGGAGAGACTAAATGCTCTTTAAATGACAGAAAATAAGCCTTACAATTAAAAAATAATCAAGAAGAAAGAAAAAGAATAAAAAGCAGTAAGGACAGAATAATGGGATAAAAGAATTGTATGTTAGAAATAAGGAAAAGGGTACTGGAAAGGATGAAAAAACAAAAAAAAAAAAAACCCTGAAATTCAAAGAAGTGCAAATAGATAAATAGATAATAACCTCATGTGCAAATTAACCACATGTGTACATAAATTTCTGGTTAATTAATCATAAATGCTGTTAAATTAGCAATAGGTGCTATTTGTCAGCTGTTTCTACTGCTTCCTTTTTGCTCTTGTCTGGCGTGGCTGGGATAATCTTTATGTGAACCATAGGGTTCTTTTGTCAGGTGAATGAGAAAAAGACTTTATATTTATGTAGGCTTTCCTGGGGGCTCACAGATGATAAATATTTATACCAACATATTCCAAACACTGTTTTTGAAATAAACCTATATGCAGCACTGTATTCCTTTTGATGCTCCTTTCTCTCCATCAAATTTTATTGAAGTGCTGGCCATTTGAGGAGATGTGATACAACACCAAGCAGGTATATTAACAAAAAAAATCTGTCAGACACAAATACTAAAATTCTAAACACGTATTAACAAGAACTGATAATAAACAAGAATTGGTTGTGAGTAAATATATATTAAAAAAAAAAAGATAGACTCTTGGAGAAAAACTGTATTTTTCTGGTTTAACATTGTCTTCTAATATACCCCAGCTATAAAGTTATTAGCAGGGCACCTCCTATTACAATTTTGTATGACATATTTTTTTACTATTTGGTGTGTGAATTTTGGTAAGTCTACATTTCCAGTTTACTTCTCCAATTTTATTTGCTTTAGTCATTAATTTTTTTTTGAGTTATTTAGGTCTACAGCAATAGATTTTCAGCACAGTCTTTTATCAGCTCTATAAAAGAGTACAGAAAGATTCCTCTCTGTTCTCAATCATATAGTTTTAGTAAGAGGAAGATGACAGTATAATCTTCTAATGATAAGTCATGTAGAAACACTTTCACAATCTTAGGAGTGAAATGTCTTTGTTACACAGTCAGTAAATGAGGAGATGTGCAGAAGTAAAATGTGAATGAAGCAGTTCAGGATGTTTTTATCAGTTTTTCTGTAGGTTCCAATATTGTCTCTTTAGTTTACTTTAATGTAGAATTAGTTGCATTAATGTAAGCAAAAGTCTTTCTCTTTTTCTCAGTGTAACTAATATAAGACTTGGATGCTTTTTCTGTGTGTATGTCTGTTTATTTCATTAAAGACTCATCTGTCATGTATACCTGCTATTATATTAACTCATTATTATGGCTATTATAAATAATTATACCCATTATAATACCCATTATTGTTTGCAGGTATAGAACAAAGGTCTGAAAAACAAAAAAAGGGAAATGTCCACTTAAGAAAAGAATAGGGACACATATGCTGATTGCATAAATGCTCTAAAATTCATAGAGCCAAAGGTAGCACATGTAAGTTTATGTGCACAGCTGCCAGATCTTTGCTACTCTCATTGGATGCTGTAGAGTAAAAACATTTTTCCCAAATAACTACTTTGAGAAGTCTGCCTCCCAACATAAGAATTTTTTTCTTAAACATAAAAATCCTACCAGTTTATATGCTTTGCTTCTATGCTACTCTAACTTAATCCAACATCATCCAACAATTAAATTTAAAATTAAAAAAAAAAAGAAAAAGAAAAAGGGACATATCTACACAAAAGGAGATCATGATTTTCTACTTCACTACCTGGACAAGTCTTAATAGGAGCAGCTGAGGAGCTGGGGCTGTTTAGCCTGGAGAAGAGGAGGCTCAGGCTCAAAACTTATTACTCTGTACCACTACCTGAAAGGAAGTTGTAGCAGGATGGTTACTGGTTTCTTCTCCCAAATAACAAGATGTTTCTTATGGTGAAAAAAGTGGGAGAAAGCTGATTTCTCAGGTAACAAGGCACAAAACCATTTAAGCATTTCTAGGTCACAATCAACCTTTACCCAAACAAACTATTTAAACAAACTATTTTTAGCTGCAGTTGCATGTCAGTGAAGTAGATATTAATGTCTCTGGAAGAAGCTCCAATTGTTAATGAGCAGCTGAAGTTTCCCTTTGAAACAACTATTCTTCGTCACAGCAAAGATCACCTTTATATTGAAAATATATATTCTAGTACTAATATGGAAAACACATTGAAAATAAAAGCCATTTTTCCAGTCACAAAGAGAACTTTTAGTGTTGCAGGAACCTCTAGAAACACATGTTGAGGTTGTGGTCATTTGAGACAAATTGTATGGTGTCTGATAGAACTTTGTGAAAAAAGTTGAGAAGTTTGAAATTACTTAAGTTACCTTAAGTCTTTACAGTAAAATACATCTATCTTGCAGGAGGTGTGATTTTTTTGGGATCTATATATGGAGAAGATATAGGTAAGGAATTGTGAAGGGTCTTAGTTAAATTAAATCATATTTAGTCAGAACAACTTGAAAATAACAAGTCAAGTCCCAGTTAAATGGATTTTTTCCATCAAGCTGAGAATTAAGAGGTGAAAAACCCCCATGATGGACATGAAAATACTATATGAGACAATGCGGTATCAGGTTACAAATTAGGTACTGGCAGGTGAGTGTTACTGTACCTGAAGTTAAAGAGACACAAAGGTGTATTTATCCTGGAGAATCTCCTTGCTTCCTAGTTCATGGAACAGTTTTTATGCTCTTCATGTACAGTGTCAACTACCAGCTGTCTTTTTCTTCAAGTGAAAAGTCCACCCACACTGTGTTCTCCTCCAGCACCCATTCTGATGTATTACAGCAGAGCCATCATAACTCTCCAGCTCAGGTACTTTGAGCTGAAAAATCATGCACGAAAACAGAAATTACCTTTTAAGACTAGAACACCAGGTTCAGAAGAGACCTTGATCAAGGTATGAACATATTCATTGTTCTGTGAAGAGGACTAACTTCAAGCAGTGTGATCACAGCCTTCTCTGCATGTCCTGACTTGAGGCCCAAGGTTGTTCAGTGGTGTAGGTGCAGATAAAGTCAAACAAGACAAACAAATTACCTGTAGCAACAAGAAACATACCCTCTTATTTGAATACTTCATACTTAAATAGAAAGCATATTGTAGGAAGCTTGTGTTAATCACCTGAATAGCACAGGGATGTTAACTGGGACATGCCAGGGGAGATGAGAGACATTGCAATGGCAGAAATACTAGTAATAGTGAATTCTATTATTTCAATGAATATACGTAAAAAGCAATTTTGTTCTAAAAATGTTCTAAAAACTAATTTTAGATAGTATAGTGATTGTCTCTTGGAGCAGTTATTTTTCTAGATAATCCTAAACATAGCATAAGAACATGTACTGTATGACCATACTGACTAAAACATATTCAAATTCTTCTTCCTTACTGGAATTAAAAAATAAATTAAAAATTTGCATACACAAATTTATAAACAAGGAGACCTTTATAAAAATTAGTGATACTAGGAAGAAACCTCAAGAACTTAAATGGAAGAGCTAAAAAGATAAAAGTATTAAATGTGTTAATGATTTTTTTTTTTTAAGTCCACAGTGATAAACAAACTTATGTTATTGGTAAGCAGCAAAATAAAGAAATTATTTAAATTAAAAACTTAGTCTTCATAAAGCAGAATTCATGGCCAGGTAAGGAACATATGAGTATCATATGCTCTGAAAACCTTAATGTAGAATCAAGCTAAGACCAAAAAAAAGATTTAGAGAACAAGTTTGTGAAGGGCACAGAAACTAATAATAAGCCTTTTTTCCAATCCATCAGAAGCAGAACGTCTGCCAGGGAGTCTGCAGAGCTGATAGGTGACGGAGGTGTAATAGGAGAACGCAAAGAAGATAAGACCACGTTAGAAAAATTAAATGTATTCTTCACATTGATACTCACCTCTGAGGAGTTTAGAAAGGTTCCCATAGTGCCTGTTTTCTTTGCAAAAAATGTACTGGAGGAGCTATCTTAAATTAAAGTGTCAATAGAGGTGATTTTAGACCAAATAGATAAATGAATAGTAACAAATTGCCAAGACAAGATGGTATACACTCAGGGGTTTCTAAATAACTCAAATATGACCTTGTAATTTGATCATAGATCTTACACAATTGCTTAAGTCAGCTTCTGTGTGAGAAGAATAGAGGTTAGGAAATTTTGTGTCTTTTCTTAAAAGATCCTTACAGGAACTTGTCAGGGAGACACAGGACACATGCAGGAAATTAAGAAATTGTGTGCCTGATTCTTTACAGGTAGATTGGTAGAATGGGATTCATAGACATACAGATAAATACAATAAAATGAGGGTGGGATAAATTTTATAAAGTGGATTCTGGCTCTTTAAAGGTTTTACAATAGATAAGTATACAGGTAAGGCTTATCTTTATCTGTTTGACACACTGTGCCTGGATTTTCAAAACTTTTGACAAGGTTCTCTACAGAAGACACTTAAATAAACGTGGATTATGAATAAAAAAGAACCTCCATCAGTGGATTTCTAGATACCTGAAGGATGAGGTTTTAATAAATATATGAAGGACAGGAAAAAGGGAGGTGAAAATGATTGGTTTTAACAATGGAAGTCCCGCTATTTGTGAAAGGTTGCAAAAGTTACTTGCACAAGTAACTGGATGATGAAAAGAAAGAGGCAACACATGAAAATCTATGTACATAGGAAAAATACAAACAGAAATTCTCACTGTCTACAAACTGAAAGTTTCTAAACCAGGCATTGTTAATCCAGAAAATATATTTGCAGCTACTTTGGATACATCCATGGAAATGTCAGTTCACTGTTCACTGACAAATCACCCGAAACCAACCAAATACAAACCCTTTAGAGTTATTCGAGAAGAAAAAGAAAACACTCTTTTACATAACATAAAATAATTATGACAACCATTAGGTGAAACTGTAAGCTAAAAGACTTAAAAGAACAGAGAAATATATTTTTTCATTTAACGCTTGACTAAATCTTGAAACTCACTGTCGCAGTGATGGGGTGCCAAAAGTTAAGTGAGTTCAAATATAAGTTAGATAAATAAGTGGAAACCTATCAAGGGCTGCTTTAGAATGATGAGATACAATCTTTAGATTAGAAATTCCCCTAAGCCATACAGAGCTATGTTATTCTATGCTTGTTCTTTTTTTGTAAAACATTTTTATAAAACATTTTAAACATTTTATTATTACATTAAGTAGGCAACACTACTGTCTGATTTACAGAAAGGGAGATAGGAATGGATTTGGATCTCTGATCATAAGGCAATCTTCCTCAGTCTGCTATTCCTGTGACGCTAGAATGCTAAAAAAATAATTGTTTCAATACATGGAACCAGCTGCTCAGGCTGTGTCAATCAGTATCATACTGAAGTAGTATCATTCTTTGGTGGGTTATCTTGGTTTAAACTATGTACAGACCTGGACAAAGTTTCTTACTTGGGGCATAAATTTTTCTACAGCAAGGCTTTCTGTTTTGACTTCAGATCATATGTAAATATATAAAAAATACAGATCTGGAAATGAATTTGGATTTTAATATTAATTTAAATGCAAATAATATAATTATAAACACCAATACAAGCATTAGTGTAAATACAAATATATATATATATAAATTTATTGTGTATTTCATAGCATAATTTGAACACATATGAAAAACCTAAGAAATTATTCAATAGTCATTATGAAACTACACACAACTCAGATAAACCGTTCTTCTGCCCTGGAGGTGTAGCACAACTGTAGATAAGACAGCTTACTGTTGATGCCTACAAATACTACTTAGCAATTATCCAATTACTGCTACTTCTTAGGCCAGTGATCTAGGGAAAAAAAAAATCAGGTTTTAACTAGAATTAAACAGAAAATATTTTAGAAACAATTACTTGCTTTCATTTTCTTTCCTGATGTTTTAAAGCTTTACTGACTGTTGGCAGCATAAGCAGAATTAGAAGGTAAATGCAAACTTAACACAACAAAAAATGTTCAATAGGCAGAAATAAGTATATCCAATTGGATGAAATTTATCATGTTTCTGAATAAGATGAAGAATCCTTGTTTTGTTTTGCTTTGTTTTGTTTTATTTTATATTGTTTTGTTTTATTTTATTTTGTTTTGTTTTGTGTCCTTCATGGAAACAAATGTATTGAGGAAAACCTGAAAACTCCTTTTGATCCAAAACTCCTTTTGTTCCAAAACAATCTTGTATAAACAAAAAAAATTCCTCAGGCTACTAGAGAAAAATGTCCCCAAAAACAAGGTACCAACGTGGGCTATGGTATATCAGTTGATAACAGAATGCTAATACTTCTTTTAGAAGGGTACGATTTTCTTCTGACAGCATGTCATAAGTATTGGAAGACTTCCATTCATCGAAACATTGAAATGGTGAATAGGTTCTGAGTTATTAATACTTTATTGCTGCCATACCTGCAGCTCCTGTTAATGGGATGTTAGCTTTTTCTGAAAGGAAAAAAATCCTTGTTTCTTCATATAATCGATTTCCTTTCTTAGTCCATGCCATTTGATATCAGTCATCTCCAATTGATTTACACTTATTTGAGTGTTACATTTTCATTCAAATCAGTTAAACTGATGACTTTGCATGAAATTTAAAAGACCAAGCAGAGAAAATACCAGGAAGAACCTTCCAAAATACCTCAAGGCATATTAAAGTGTCTATCAGGTTAAAAAACTCTTGAACATCCAACCTGGCCTTGAACATTTCAGGGATGGGACATCCACAGCTTCTCTGGGGAGCTTGTGTCATTGTTTCACCATCTGCACAGTAAAGAATTTCTAAATCTACCATTTTTTCCATTTAAAGCCATTTGCCCTCATCCAATCACTATACATCCTACAGAAAAGTCCCTCTGCAGGTCTTTTTTGGCCCTTTTAGGTAGTGGAAGGAGTTATAAGGTCTCCCAGGAGTCTCTCTTCTCCAGGTTGAACAATTTTAGTTGTCTCATCCTGTCTTCACAGGTTCTCCAACCCTGTTACCATTTTCAAATCCTCCTCTGAACTCGCTCCAACAGATCCATGTCCTTCTTATTTTGGAGGCCCTAGAGGTGGATGCAGTACTCCAGGTGTGAGTCTCACAAAAGATGGGTAGAAGATAAGAATGACCTCCCTTGACTTCCTGGTTGTGCTGCTTTAATGCAGCTCAGGACACAATCACCTTCCTGGGCTACAAGAGCGCATTCCTGGCTCATGTCCAACACTCTCAAGTTCTTCTTTTCAAGGCATCTCTCTTAATCCATTCTCTGCCCCGCCTCTAATTCTGGTTAGGATTGCCCTTACCTAGGTTCAGGACCTTAAATGTGACCTTGTTGACCTTCATAAGTTACACACAAGCCCACCTGGCAAGCTTGTTGAGGTTGCCTGAATACCCTTCCTTCTCACCAGGGTGTCAGCTGCACCACACACTTTATTGTCCTGGCAAACTTATTAAGGGTTTACTCAATCCCAATGTCCCACTTTGTCACTGACAAAGATGTTGAACAACTCCATTCCTAACACTGATCCCTGTTGAACGCTACTCATTGCGGGTGTCCGCTTGTACATTGAACCATTGACTGCAACTGAATGCAGCTATCCACCCAACTTCGTACACACTGAATGGCCCACCCATCAAATCCATTTCTCTCCAATACAGAGACAATTGTGCAAATACTTTGCACAAGTCCAGCTACATGACACTCAAAATGACACTCAAATCAGATGACATTTAAATAAGCTCTTACCTCAATAAGAAGTTGCTGTAATACTGTTGTAGGAGGCCAGAATACACCTAAAAATACTACTGTGCAAAGTGTCCAACATGCAGTATTCCCACTAGCGAATTTTTAGGGCTGGCATGAAGACAGACCTCAGAGTGTTCAGCAGATACATGATTTAACACCACTCTATCTTGTAAGGACCAAACAAGTAAAAAACACAAACAAACAAACAAACAAAAAACAACAACAACAACAAAAAAAACCCCAGCCAGTGTTGGTACCATTAATTTTCTATTAATTTCTGATCACAGTTGGAGGTGCTAATATTGATCTTGGAATTCTGTGTAATTCAAGTCCTTGATAGCTTAGACATAGTTTCTGGTCTTGAACCCAAACAGAGGAGTTGAAATCAGCAAGTTCATGCCTGGAATCATATTTGTGCATCTACGAAATTGTGTTAGAACTTACAGAATAGCTATTTACCCAGGACTAAGGGCTGCTGGAATTTTGTTCTCCATTTCCACAACAACTACGGGTATTAACTTGAAGCACAGAGTAAGGCTATGTACCTTGCCTTAACTTTTTCTAGTATAGATAAGCAAAATCCCTTGTATTCATATTTCTAGGAGATCTAAGATTTATTTTGATAAAACTTCTCATTTGAACTTTTAAAATTAGTAATTTTAATTTGAGGGCAACCAGAAACAGAAGTTTAAAGTTCATGTGTCATAGGAAGAATAAAGTTAGTTGTCTACCAAAGAAATCCATTTGCTGCAGAATAACAACTTCAGAGAAATATATATTCTGTTTGAGTGAAGAAGTGACAAACTGGACTTTTAAAAATATATCTTTTATAAAGAAAATAATTTAAAGCATTATTTATTTTAGATCACATAATAAATTGGAAAACACTTGAATTGTATATTTCATTAAGATTTCACTTCTTTAACTACCAGAATACCAGAAGATATATGCAGCAGTTTTTTTCATACTATCATTATTGTATTTCTTAGGCTCTTCAAACAAAGAGCACAGTGTTGTTTTGACAAAACAGAACATTAAATTAAGAATCTAGAAATTACTGGCTTAGTTACCTAAATTAAGAATGAATTGCTTATGGCACTAGTTATTGAGCAGCAGGTGTCAGAAAGCCATATAAATTTGCAAATGAAAATTGAGACACTCAAAGCTTCAGGAGTAGGTTTCAGAAGGTTATAAAGATAGGACTGGGCTTTAAATCCTAGATATCATCTTATAAGTGTCTCAATTAAATTACATTTTTCAGAATTACCTACGTTGAATGCCTAGCAATAGTTGATTTCACATAATATAACAGACCACTAATACACAAAATAGATGCACAAAAGAACATTTGGCTTGAAAATCTTCTGAGATGAGGCATTTAGAATTGCCCTGTGAACATGCTGCACGAATCTAGCTGTAGCCAACAAGCTGAACTGCATGTGTGATGAATTAATTACTATAATTTCACTTGTAGATAGGATTCAGGGCAGAGCAGGGAGAAGATTATGGACAGAAAATCCTAGGGCTCAGGAAAAGGTTCTGAGAAAAAAAAATCTTCCCAGTCATAAACAGAGCATCAGTAAAGAGGCACTAGAAAGTGTTCCCTTTAAGCTGATTGTATGAAAATCAGGCTGGACCAAGAACAGAGTTTTTTTGTTTACAGTACATGTGTCATACCTCTCCCATTGGGATATACCCATATCTTCAGTCTCTTTTAGTCTGTCTTTCCTGTTTATTTCTGTGCTCACGTCAGTAGTGACGCTTCACTGCTCTTCTGAGTGCCTCCATCTGCCTATGAACAACAAATCTTTCTTAAAACATTTAAAGTACATTTCTTATTCTTTCTAGATGAAATATCAAATTTTATGTTGGCATATATATTTGGTAGAGCTTAAAAATCAAACATCAGTGGCAATCTGAGAACTACAAAATTTTCTTTGTGTTATTTTTTAAATTTGTATGATAACAGGACTGATTTGTTTTCACAAGCAGCTTTAACCAGCTTAGTAATTCAGTTTTTCTCTAATTTGTTTTAAAGTACAAACATAAAAGAGTAGTAAGACCTTAAATTCATCCTAGAAAAGTAGAAACACTTCAGGTTTTGTTGGATAAAAATAAGAGACATATGGGATAAATTAGTTGTATCTCCCATTCTGTGATGTTGACAGCTTAAGAGTTTTCTGAGATTAGTGTCCTGCCAATGCCAAATGCATTAAGAAAAACATCACTGTACAGGCTTTTGTTTATTTATTTATTATTTCATCTGTAGGGGAAAAAATAAGAGCAGATGAGGATAAATCTTTTCATCCTTAAGTCAGTTGATAATGTGCCTGAAGGACATCAAGGAAAACCTGAAGCATTAATAAACTAATGTGTACTGTATGCCCCACTTCATTTATTCAAGCATGCATTTGTGCATTTATTCATTTTCTATTCAAATATGATTAAGTAAAAAAATCTAAAATCTAGATATTCTTTCTGGTCTCAGATATTTATTTTGAGAGAAATTTAACAGTGACTAATTAACTATTTGCATATTTTTCCCTTCTTTACTAAAAAACTGCATGTAGAATGATTCTTTTTTATTTCAATTTTCTGATCAAAAACATGGGTAATCAAGACCATCCAATCTGTTTTCACGTTACAGACTTAGGTTATTCTTTTGTCTGCTGAGGCGGAATGTAGGACGGGGAAGTAACCAGTCTTCTAATCTGTTCTTTGATTGTATGCTGAATTATTACTGAAGAAAAAAGATTATTGATTTGAATTCTTGGATGTATTTCTGTACTCTAAACATATGCACACACATGCACACCTATAATTACTCCCTTTCTTTTGGTATGATGCTTTCCTCCTGGTTAAGAATTAACAGAGGCTTCTGACTACTGATTTTTTTTTTTTTTAGCTGACTGCACACAGACACACAGTCTGCAGATTTCATTATTTCATATATCTTTTAGAAAAATGAGGCCTAAAATTTTCAAGCTGACAATAAATCCTTTTTTTTCCATTAATTTTATTACATATGTGATTTCTACATTTGTAGCAGCTATAAAACATATTAACTTCCGAATAAATCCTGAGTAATGCTCATCTTTCACCTTTTTTCTTTTTTCCTGTTGTTTGTTGTTTTGTTTTTTTTTCTCAGTAGGAATCAGTGTACAAAACAGTACCTAGGGAACAGTTGTTTCTGTCTTCAGTACAGATCCATATCATTCTCAAATTTGCATTCTGATGAAGAAGAAACAAATGTTACTTAAATCCCATGAAGTGTGTTAATTACACTGAGCTCCATGAAATTATGGGTGAGAGAGTCAAAAAGAATTCTACAATCGCATCATGGTTCTCTTGAGCATATCTTGTCAGATTAATGTCTTTGTCACTCACAGGATAACCTTAAAATTACTATTCTCCCTCAGTAATATTCCTGGAACCTGTGATATGGAAAATCTCACACAAAGTTAACTAACAGATGCAGTTTGTATTGTTTGCATAAATAATGGTTGTGCTTTTATGAAAATAAATAAAAACTTAATTTCATTAGCAAGTGCAGCTTGCTACTTCTGTTTGATTGTTTTAGAGTCCTTCTTCTGTGCTTCTCCATACAAACCATGGTGCAGGTGCCTGTGACAGTACGTCTTCCTAGTATGTCCCCAGAACACAGGCTAAAATCACATAACCAAGTAGGATGTAATTTTTTTTATTTCCTTTTCCAACTTCTTTACAAGCCCTAAATGACCATAGCTGACTCATAACTTGAGCACAAAGCCACTGTGCTATGTAGCAGGAAAAGAAACTGTCCCGGAAGATTTCACCTCATGGATACGTGCCCACAGTTCAGTTCAAGGTTTCATAAAAATGAGTAATAGAGAATATTTGCTGTGCCAGGGCTTGAGGTGCATGCTTCATATTCCCAGCAGGGGACATACTCCACCCTCAGAAAGCTGCAAGTCTTCTCACAAAGTCACAGCTATGACTGGCGAAACTCAACCCATTGGAAATCTATATTAGATGTCAGACCCATCTAAGAGACAAATCTAATCCTTTTGCCTAAAAAATAGCTCACAGCAGTCTGCTGCTCCTAGTTTACTGATATTTGGAAGAATGGTTTGGTTTGGCAATCAATGTCCTAGAGCCACCAAAGACCTTGATATTATCTTTTTTTTTTTTTAAGCCCCTAAAGAGGATTACTGGGAAGAAAAAAAAGATAGCTAAAAAAAAGAAATTTTGTGATGTTATATGAGTACTGTCAGTATTTAGGTTTTTCTTCCATAAAAATAAAGCCATTAGTAAAATTTTAATTATTCATAATGCATTGTATAGAATTGTAAGCTTTACTTGGTAAAATGAGAGTGATGGTGCACAATCAGGTGTGTCCTATACTATAAGAAATAAATTTTTAATCAAGAAATTTCTTTTTGTCATATTAATACATAAAAAATGGTAGGTGATGAGCTCAAAAGATAAGAAAAAAAATGCACTAAAATTAAAGAAGCATGTCAATTTGCACTGGTTAAGAACACAACTGAAAATGTTTGAAAATAAGAAGGATCCAATTTTCCTCAGTTTCATACTATAAAAAATGCTTTTTACCAGTCACATAAAACCAGACTGGCTTTACAACTGTAAAACATGACCATTTAGATTTTCTAATTCTGGGAAGGAAAGAGTTATGCTTATGGAAGTCCATCCATCCAGTCTCTGCAAGACTACCAGATCTATAAATAATGGAGAAAGGCCCTCAAGCTAGGAATGCCAAATTTAGTATCGCCTAATGAAAAGATAGGAGTAAAGTCCTGAAATCTCTTTTCAATTAACTTCAACAGAAGTGGGGCACTAGATTGAAATCTAGAAGGCATTGGTAGAGGTTTCTTTAACAATCTTTCTAATCTTTGTACAAATAACTTCTTCAAGATCACAATTAAAATGTCTGTTCTTGCTGTGCGTTTAAAACCTGATCTGTTTGTTCAAATCAAGGCTTTTTGAGCTTTGCTTAAAGTCACTGTAAGAAGAGGAGGGGGAGACAAATCCTCATCATTACTTTTTAAAATTACTTAAAAGCAATTGACAGCTGAATAAAAGAATGTCAGTAAGGACCTTTGTGGAAGTCTGTCTACAAAGTAGATTGAAAAAGTGTTTTGTTCTAAATCCTAATCTCTTCTGTGGTCTCAAGAAGGCTAACACAAGAAGATTGCCACAGAAATGAGTGATATTTGTCACTAGACATCTGCTAAGACACATCCAAAGTGTACTTTCCTTGATGGGTGGCATGTAATGGAGGTTACCCAATCTAATGTTTACCATGAAAATTCAAATCCAATGTTAAGAGATTTTCTTACTGTAGTTCTTAATGAAAAGCACCTTCTGGATCAGTTATATCAGCAGGCTGACAGGAAATGAGTGGGATATCAAGACTTGAAAGCAATAGTTTTTAATCTCTGTGATTCCCAGTTTTACCGTACAGTAAATAAATTACAGTGATGCTGGCAGACAGTGATAGGAAGAACAGGGCACTGAGAATATTTGTGCATAAGCACAAGACTTGTTATCTTGAAATCACATAAATGCAAATCCTTTCTTTGAGCTCAGGCCCACACACTCTGTGCTGCATCACAAAGTATATGCAGAAGTGATATACCACCTGATTTTGGTGTCTTTTGGAGAGATCAAGCACTGAAAAGCAGAAAAGAACTTGAGAATAGGTGAAGACTTGCTAAGTAGTCAGGGTTTAGGGAAATGCAAGCACCTAACCTTTTAAGTTTTGCCCAACACTAACCAGTGGAAGTAAGTGAAATTATACAACAAAAGCTTTATATATCTAACCAAGTCATTATTCCTGTCTTCTCTTTTTCACTACAGAAAATATACCATCCATCGCTGTACCCTCTTGTGTGGCTAGGCTTACTTAGATCAGGACCAGTGAGGAAGGCAGGCAACCTGTTTCTCTGAAATCCTTCTTATTCAGGAAACCATATATTGAAACTTTGAAATTCCATTCTGTTTTTCTTTCTGCATCTTATTCTCCTATCAGAGAAGAACTCCAATCAGAATTTGATCCTAGCAAACTCTGATTCCTCAGCCACAGTGAATTTGCAGGTGATACCAACTGTGCTGCTGTTGACACACCTGAAGGACAGGATGCCATCCAGAGGGACCTGGGCAAGCTCAGGATGTGGGCCCATGGGAATCTCATGAGGTTTAACAAGGCCCAGGGTGAGGTGCTGCAGCTGGGTCAGGGCAGGGCCCGGGATCAGCACAGGCTGGGGATGAACAGGTTGGGAACAGCCCTGCTGAGAAGGACTTGGGGGTGCTGCTGGATGAGGGGCTGGACATGACCCAGCCATGGGCACTCCCAGCCCAGAGAGCCAAACGTGTCCTGGGCTGCAGCAAAAGCAGCAGGGGCAGCAGGGCAGGGAGGGGATTCTGCCCCTCTCCTCTGCTCTGGTGTGACCCTACCTGCAGTGCTGCATCCACCTCTGGGGGCCTTTAGCACAAAAAAATACTGTTAGAGTCTAGAGGAGGGCCACCAAGATGATCAGAGAGAGAGCACGTCTCCTATGAGGAAAGGCTCATAGGAGAAATGAGAAATGAGACTATTCAACCTGGAGAAGTTTTTCTCTCTGGCTTAATTGCAGCCTTCCAGTACCTGAAGGGAGCCTAAAAGAGTGATAGAGACTGCAGGTTATGACAGGACAAGGGAAAATAGATTCAAACTGAAAGAGAGTAGGTTTAGAGTAGATATTAGTTGGAAATTCATTGCTGTGAGGTTAGTGAAATGCCAGAACAGGTTTCCCAGAGAAGCTGTGGATACCTCATCCCTGAAAGTATTCAAAGCCAGGTTGGATGTGGCTGTGAGCAGCCCGGTCCAGGGGAATATGTCCCTGCAGGATCTGTAACTAAATGATCATTAGGGCCCCTTTCAGCCCAAACTATCTATCATTCTATGATTCTGTGTCAAGGTCACTCCTGCCTGTATCCAGAATGATGGCTCACAGACAAGCTGGGGCAGTTTAAATCACACTTGTCATGAGTCCTTGGTCCTGATCCTTCACGGCACCTGATACAAAGAAAGCAAACACTTTTGTGCTGTTAGCATGAGAGGTAAAAAAGACACAGTCCCATCCTTGTGATTCTCAGGACTGGTATCTTTAATTTACTTTTGTACTTTTCTGTCTCCTTTGAAAGGCAATATACTACAAATAAAAATCAAAAACTTTGTAAAACAACCTGTTATATGTTTTTCTACTTACTACCTATAAAGGTACAAGTGGTCAATAACTGTTCTGTTATAAAGAACATCTGAGTAACACATTGCACTTCTGTATTCCAACAAATTACCCTACACAGTGTTCACCAAATGAATTATGCAGCACAAACTAACAAATATCAGAAAAACTGATTTTGCAAGCAAGGGGAAAGATGTGTGAAAGAAAGCCACAATACTACAGAATTGCAGTCCTTTCCATTTATTTCCTTTTTTCCTATTACTGCCATGCAAAGAATTAAACTGATTTTCCCTAATATATTTTCGTTTCTATATTTTATCAGTGCTAAGCACTGATAAAATATAGAAACAATCACATTCTTCCATATATACAGATACAATCTTTCAAAGGGGTCTGCAGATAAGAAAACATGCAGATGTTTTCAGGGACATGTTTTTGCAGTGGACCTGCTAAAGTGCTAGGTGATGGCTGGACTCAATGATCTGAAATGTCTTTTCCAACCTTTTCCAAAAATCTTGTTTTTATATGCATATCTTCTTTTTTGAATAATAAATATACAATGATTTGTAAATGTCTCTTTAAGAATTCTCACTTAAATTTAAAAAGGTGGTGGGGTAGAAAGATTTGGGAAATGTTTACAGTACAGATACCGTCTGCTCTAAAATTGCTGCTGTTCCAAAGGAGCTAATGAAGTACTGTAACTCCACAACCTCAGTCTGACAGCCATTACTCTCAGCTCTGCAAACACTGCATTAAATCTCTGTGTATCCTTGGTGACTGTTATTAGTAGTCCTGGGTGCATTTCACAAGACATTTGGAATTCAGCTAAGAAAATTTTCAATCAAAACCAAGCTATAATAGATCTAAAGATATTACACTCACTCTCTTTCTCAGAAGAAGAGGGAGAGGAGAAGAAAACCATTTTTTCTGCCTAGAATTATTTGATTTTGATAAAACAAAATTTCTAAAGGAGCAATTCCAAAATCAGTATCTTCTCCCTTGACCTCACCAGCAGTGCGCAGGTTTTTTGCATGTTTGGGCATGGGAACTGCATTTCACTTTGAGTTTTAAATAGTATCCAGTGGTCAGACCCTTTAGAGCATCCATCTGCCTCTTCCAGCACCTAAGGTCTAACATGAAGATACTGCTTAGACCTTTAAACCAACACTCAATTCTTACCAATCTGATCAACACAAATGTCTATAAGAAGTCAGGAAGGCTCTAATATATTAATATTAATATACTTGTATCCTCATGAAGAAATATCTTATATGATTGTCTGACACCCTTTGTTTAAGAAGTCCAGACACTGAATTCTGGTCTCAGCTGAATATGTGAAATTGAATAGAATCAATTCGTTTTAACATGCCTTGGTGTTTTGAATCACTCCGCCTTAGTTTCTAACTCAAATTTATTAACATAATGTCTTACAAGTAGAACAACCCTGGATAAAAGAAGGTAAATAGAACTTATTTTATTTTTTAAGACATATTACTGTAAATTTGCCAGAATTTCATATAAAATACCATATTTCTTTACTAACACTCTTACTTCTGATTATATCAATAACACCCTTATTTTTTTTTTTTTCAACAATAATGGAACATGTTTTGCATTTTATTAGTTACTTTGAAATTTGCTGTTAACTGAACTTGTGGTTATAGTTGGTGTACTTTGGATTTATCTTTATGGTATTGCTGACTTACTCAAGCCAATTACATATGTGAGGTTGTTCACAAGTTCACCAGCTTATATTTATTGATAAATCTCTGCTGGGTGACAGTATTGTTCACATTGAATGTCCAAATTGAGATTCTCAAGAATACACACGGGTTTTTGTTCAACTGCTGGTGAATTCTGGCTAAAAGCTTACATCTCTAGCAGCAGTGTGATTCCATGAGCTCTGCAGCAGGCAGGATTTTCATTGGCAGTGTATGTCTTGACTCGGGGTGAGATGCAGTTGGCCCATTTATCTGCCTAACATACAATGCTGAGCCACAGCTGTTGTGTTAGTCCCTTGAAACTGGAGTGACAACCCCTTAAATTTTTTGTGAGATTCAGTCTCAGGAACCAGTCTTGATTCCTAGCAAAGTAAAAGGGTGAACAACATTTTTTATTCTTTACACCTATATTTTATATCTAAATTCTTCAGCTTGAGATGAGTTCAGCCTGTTTTCCCTTATCTTCCCATACAATAGAATATAGTGCTAACAAAACAATAAATCTGCTGTGTAGTTTTCCTCTAAACAAACTTTACCAGCAGTGTCTTATACAGGCAAGGCAACAGCCCTTCTATCCCTGTCTTGATCTGCTGATAACTCCTGATAAAACCATTCTGAAAAGCAGTGTTTCTTCTAGGAAACTTCAAGAGAATTTGAAAAGAGGACATTTTTTGCAGTTGCTTGAGCTTTCAGTTGAAATTGAAGATGAATAACAGCATGGTCTAATCTGTCTTTGTTTGCACTTTTAAATATGTCCATGAACATAATTCTGGCTCAAATAAGGAGTTTCTGCTTTCTAGTTGCTTGATACCAGGAGAAGACTTTGGAGTAATTTCACCGTAAAAGACCCTGGGTTTTTTGCCTTCCATGAACCCTTTTTATTTCCCTTGATTTAAAACAAAATATTTGAGTAGTAAGAGTGACAGTGTAACCCTATGCATCCCACTTATTTTATTCTTTTCCCTTATGGTTTATTCAGGAGCAGGTTCTGCCTCCAGTGAAACATCATCAAAACTCAATTTGACTTCTGGGAAATGGGAATACATTTTTAAGTGGCTATTAATTCCAATGCTGCACATGCAATATAATTTCCAGGACAACAAGAGTACCTTGTAAAAACTACTTCCTCTTATTCATAAAATGAAACAAAGTAAGAAAAAAAAAATCCTTGCTCAGTAAGAGTGAAGTGATTATGAGACGTTTCCTGTGACAATAATAATATATGGATACATTTGGAATTTATACTTTAATCTTTTTCTTAATAGAGAGTAAACATACACAGAACGAGTATGTGAATCTTTATGAATGGAGAGAACCAGACAGTCCATTTTTGAATTTTGCATGTGAAGAGACATTTTCAGACATTTTCTTTTCATCCTCAATAGTTTTATTTATCCAGCTGATTTTGGGCTTTTTTTTTTACTGTTAATGATGAATAAAATTAAATAACTAGATAACCTGCAACTGACACATTTTAAGATTAAATTCTCTAGAGAAAAATCAAAGGCAGATGCGAAGAAATGTTACACTTAACTCTGACCAGAGCTCTATGTAAAGAACTGTGGCTAATCAATACTGGCTCTATTCATTCTATTCATTCTTATCCTGGACAGATGATCATTGCTTCTGCTCTTTCCCCACAGCTAAATTACTTTTAAATAGAACAAAAACTACTCATATGAATTAGCCCAAAGATAGAGGAAAATATTTTGTTCAACACTGTCAAGTATAACTCACAGTTTCATAAACCAAATAGAATTTGGTTTTATATTTCACTCATCAGCTCCAAGTAGCCTCGAAGCAGCTGAAATTTTGAAGTATTGGAAGCAGTGATTGTACAGTAAGTGTGTAAGCCATAGCTCAGCAATGGTAACACAGAAACCTACGTAGTAGAACCTGTTTTGCTGTGTGATGGAAAAGCTGGGCAACCTTCCTTGTAGGATTCTCCACTTCCACCTGCCTTGCTAACTAGCAGTGGGCTGCAGGTGGTTCATTTAAACATTTCATTGAATGGCACAACACATCCTTTACGCAGCAGTGCCCACATTAGGCATGAGTACACATGCCAGTGAGCATGACAAAGGAACCATATTAAAGTAAATCTTTAGGTAAATATAAAGAACTTGAGCTTCAGCTGGTGAACATTGGCCTTGCTTCACTGCACCCAACACAACACTGTTGATTTCTGCTAGCTGAGGATCCGGTTGTAAGAGTTTTGACACTGAGCCAGGCCTCTTTCACAATTGTCTTAAGTCATTAAGCTTTATACTTAAGTGTGTGGCTCTATCAATTGTATTTACACAGCTAATTTATCAATTCCTTGGGAGTTCTGCTCTGTGAAGAGGCAAACATTTAGGTAGGATTTTCCTCTTAGCTCTCATCTAGGCATAAAAGAAAAGTAAGGAAGAGAAACAACATTCAGTTACAATTTCTATTTTACCTTTTTTTTTTTTTTTAGTTCAGAAATCAAAATGTAGGGGAAAAAAGCAGCACTGTACATACATTCAGAAGAAAAGTATAATATCAGATTCTAGAGCCTGTCTTATTATTATTTTTATCTATCCTTTCTTATGAATATTCATCAATGCTGTCAATGCACATTTAGAGGATTGCTTACAACCACAGAATCCAATCATGCCTGTAAAATATTGTCATGGTACTGCAGTTAGTGGAATAAATGTTCTTCTGAAAAAAAAAGAGAGGCACATCTCTGCCCTAAATATTGTGATGGTTTGGGTCTATATCTTTCCACCTTGCTCTTAAACAGTGGCTTGTGGCCAACCTGCCTCCCTCTTAACAGTTGGAAGTCTACAACAGCAAAGACAACTCTGTCCTAACAAAGAGGTTTCAAGTGGTGCTCAACAGATAAAACAGATATATCCATGCATCCCTTTGAACTTCATCTTTGAAACAAAATAATTACATTTCTCTTGTGAGGAGAATAAAGAAAGATGCCACCTTTTCTGACATTTTTTGAGGGTGTGATAAGTTTATCTCTTCAACAGGATGAGGACAAAATAAGATGAAAATGTTTTTGGGTTGAGATAGGAAGATTACCCAACAAATACTACCATAGACAAAACAGATCAAACATGTGGAATAAAACTAATTGCCAGTTAAAAATTGAGTAAGGAGCTAATAAAAAAAATTAAAACAACTTCCTCTCTACTCCCTTCTTCCCAGGCTAAACCTCACTGGTTCGTTCTCAGCTGGTCTATCCTTTTTTCTGGAATCTGAGCAGTGCAAGAGAATGAGGAGCAGGGGTTGCTCACAGTGCTCCACCTCTCTTTCCTCCACACACTCTTCCTCTACTCCAGTATGAGGGCCCTCCCATAGAATTTTTCTAACAGAAGTCCTTCCCACTCACTGCATCTCTTCAAGAACTGCACTAGTATGGGTTCTCTGCTGCGGGGTATGGCCCACCAGGAATGGACTGATCCAGTGTAGGCCACCCCAGGGCTTCACTTCCTACCAGAAAATCTGCTTAAGTTGGGAGTCTTCTCCACAGAATGCCCACAATGTTCTGGCATGGGGTTCTCCATAGGCAGCAGAGTGGATATTCCCCTGCAGTCCTCCATGAGTTCCAGGGGCACAACCTGATCCACCATGATTATTGAGGAATTTCTGCTCTGGTGCCTGGAGCAGCTCTTCCTGCTTCTTTCATCTTCGTGTCTGCAACAATGCTTCTTATGAGTTTTTCCTCATTCTTCATGGAGCTGTGCAGCATTTTGGTCTTTATTAATACATTTTTTCTGCGGTGTCATCATCTTGGCTGTGCCCTTCAGTGGGTTTATTTGAGCTATCTGAAACTAATTGTAATCTGACTCAGGGTAGGTTCTGGCCTCTATTCACATAGACCAACCCTGCCACCACCACACCTGCAGTACTAAAAGTGAGGCACATAAACCTAATTGAGGAAGCAAATTAGCATTTCAGGCACTAATACATTAATCTTGGTAAGGAAAAGAGCAACAGCTGTCCTTCCTTGTGTAAGACAAAATTTATAAAGAAACTGTATCCACTTGATAATGGAAAATCTGCTTTGAAACCCAATTCCTTGACCACTGTTTATAACTGCTCAAATTATTCAAGAAAATACTTTCCATACTGGTGTTAAGATTTGTTCCAGAAAAAAAAAAAATGTTACTGAAAGTGACTGACATTGCCTCATCAAACTTCAGACATCTGCAAACTGGTGACCTACAGCTGAATTGATCCTTACAGACACTCTTTACAATTCAAGAGAGAGGGGTTCTTTTTCACTGAAATTCTGACTAAATATGGATGGCCACCTAAACGTGGGAAGGCACCTTCCCCTAAAAGTGTTTGTTTATGTCTGACAAAAGTAGCTTAACTGCCTATCTTTGGTCACATAAATTTCACCTCAAATATTCCATGTTCAGATTTCTAGATATTGAGATACTTAATAAAGACCATAAGCTTGATGAAAGCTTGATGTGTTAAAACATGATGAGCAAGCGGAACCGCCTCTTCAGTATGAAATGCTGAATTTAGTCATAGGCTGGTGGTAATTAGTAAGCTAGAGTGAGAGAGGATGAAATTCCAACATGTGCTCCATAAATATTGCAAAAATTTTATATAAGCAGAACATTTTTTAAACAGATGAACTTAAGAAGACCTGGTTTGAATGCCAAACAGCCTATTGGTTAACAGATGGCTCTGGGGATATGGGTTCAGCTCCCTACAGGAGCATGCAAATTTACACAAGGTCTTCTAGGGCCATAGGTGCATGCTCTAACAAATATATTGATATGCAAAAGTGGAGGTGACATCTTCCACCGATAGTTTTCAGAAGGTTCAACTGGACAGACATGATCTGAGAAGCCAGATGAGTCAGTCTCAAATGAACAATTCAGAGAGGACACAATCTTAGGTTTTGTCCTGGTTCAAGCCAGGAAGAGGCATGGCCAGAACCCAGAGGTTATTCTCTGGCACCTAATATCATAGCTGGGAGCAAGGGAGAAGGGAATCTTCGCCAGGGAGGAGGGATTCCATTCCTGTTGAGTAAGGACAGCAAGGAGAGCTGTTCAGTATCTCTGTTGTCTGGGGGATGTCTGTGTGAATTGTTCTCCTCTGTCTTATATCCTCTGTCATTAGTAGTGCTGCTGCTACCATTCTTTTTCTTATGCCATTTATGTTTCTTGTAAATTGTTCTTATCTCAACACATGCTCTTTGCCTTTTGCCTCTCCCATCCACTGCAGGGAAGGGGAAAGGAGGAAACAAGTGGTGCATGGTTTTAGTGGGAGTACTAAGTGGGAGAATACCATTCCTAAGCCATGATCTTTTTACATTCTGACAGTGATGAGATATAAGCCAGAACCTTATCTGTTTAGTGCTCCCTGGATCTAGGCAGTAGACGTTTAAGGGTCTTAAACTACTTTATAACATTAATGTAGGGACTTCCAGTGTTGGGCTACAGGTTTCCAATGTGTAGGTGGTGGTTCTTCAACCGCATTTAAGTTTTTTACCATATATCTTCTCATTTCTGGTATGAAAATGAGTTACAACTTTTCTGACTATATATATTATATACATATATATATATATATATATATGAAAACTTTAAAATTAAATAAGGTGAGAAAAAATTGGGAATATAGTGTTTCTAGCAAGCCCACTGAGAGTTTTTACCAGAGGAAAGTATACTTGCCTGTCTGGTATTAAACTGTATTCGAATAAAAAAGATCCAAATACACAATATTGCTACACCCTTTCCTGCAATTAATTTAATTGCAGGAGGCATGTGTTGGTCTTCAGCTTGTCAATACACATCACACTGAAGAGGCAAAAACCTGGGTACTATTCTGTGTAACCTGCGTACTCACATTCCCTAGGTTACTGCTTCCTTACTTCTTCATGTGGTCAGTAGCTAAGCAGAGCTGTGAACAGAGACTCAAGAATGTTTAGCAAGCCATGATTGTGTGCCATCCTCAGCATGTCAAATATGGTACATAGCTCAAAGTTTGTCTGGTATGTATTGTTTCTGCTGTGGTTATAATCTATAATTTTTACAGTGCCCAAAAGAGTGTTTCTAGGCAAGGAGTAATTCAGCAGCCCAGCATTTTCATTACTGCAGAGTCAGGCTCCTCTGTTCAACACATTTTACCTTGCACTTGCAGCACTCTGCAGTTCTCCAGGATGGGTGAATGCGTAGAAGTACACAGGAAATGTGTTACCTTTAAAAAAAATAATTTCTATCATTTTTCACTGTGAACAGACTTAATTCTTATAAAAAAACTAATAAAAGCTTCTTGTTTCTAATGCAAGACAACTTTAACCTCCCATATCAGTAACATCTATAAACTATTTGTGATGTTCTTGCTAGCCACTCAAGTAAAGGAGCAGCAATTGTTCCTTATGGATTACAGCTGCTACTAGACTTTTTTACATACATAAAAATGCATAATAAACTTAAAGTATTTTGGATGCAGAAAAATCATCATTTTCTTTTGCAAACAGGTTTTACCCTTGAAGGGGGACCCACAGCTATTCGGCAGGTTCCAAAGTCTTTATAACTGTAGGGACTTCCACCTTCTATTCTGGGTTTCCATTGTTTTGTTTGATTTTTTTTTTGTACTTATTTTAAAACCTTTCCCCTTATGTCTGTAACTTTTTTTGGTGGCATCTTCAAAAACTGTGCTCTCCCAACCTGCCCTTTCCAGTGTTCTAAATATAAATGTCAAAACAAAGAAACACATATTAATAAATAAAGAAGCACAGGTGTGCCTTGCAGACAGTAAGTTTTTTAAAGTCCTTCCTGAATTCTTGAATCATTATCCCTGCATAATTTATACTATGTTACCATGTGCAAACACTGAACCTGGCCCATAAAGAAGAGACGTGAGTTTGTTGAAAACATAGACCTTATTATATTTTCCCAGTAGAGGTCATAAGCTATTTATTTAATTTTTTTCCCATATTTCTGATCAACAGAGTGTGAAAGAAAGGCAGAAGATATGCAGTTCATTATTGCCTTTCCACCTCTCTTGCTGAGAGGCAGAGATGCTGATAGTATACTGGTTGGACACTGAGTCCTCTTCAATGGCATTATTGTCACATGAGCTTAAAATTTTCTCTATGAAGTAAGAATGAAGAGGGGAAAAAAATGGTCAAGAACCTGCCAGACTCGTGTACTGAAGGAAAAAAAAAAAGAAAAATGAGTTCTTTTTGCTAATTTGCAAATTTACTAAAAGCACAGCATAGTACACAGCCTGGTCCGGAGAGCAGGTATGTTTTATGAAGACATATTTTAGTAGGCAGATTATGAAAAGTGACCAAAAAGAGACTCCTTTTTGTTGAAAGTAGCTTTTCTTTGCTTCCCATGCAAAGAATGCATTGGGTGTAATATCTGAACTTTATTCTCCAAAATCAATAAACGCATCAACATATGGTGAAATTGTAGTATGTTCTCCTGTTTCCTGAGTAATATTTCATGGGGTTTGTCTCTTTTTCTTCCTTGAAGAGCAATGAACCCTTTAAATAGACCTCAGTGTGATGAGAGAGTCTCAACTGTCAGCTAAATGTTCACACAGTTGCTCATTTATTGCTGTCCTCAGCAGGACATTTGAAAATGTCTGTGTCTGGCAGGGGGTAACCCTGGCCTCTCCTCCCAGAAGAGGCTCCTACAGCACCACTCCTTCTCCCTACAAATCTTACAATGTATAGTTATCATACTGAGCTATACTGGTTTGGTTTTTTGGGTTTTTTAAATGAAAACTAGGAACAAAAAAGTCATGAAAATACTTGACTTGAAAGAGAAAATTTTGTCAAGTTTTCACAGAGGAACTAAAGATTACTGACATCATGTTTTTCAAATGAAAACAATTTTTTGGAAACAACATTTTCAAAAACCTTTACCTATTTTTCTCTTTACCTGCTGTAAATTTAAACCAAGGTAATGATACTTAGAAACAAAAAGAAAGTTAAAAATGAGATTTAAAACTTGAAATTGTTGAGACTTTTAACACTGTTGATTTGAAGCATTGCATTTTAGAAATGTCAAAATTAAATCTGTGATTTTTTTCTCTTTTACTATTTTTATCCCAGACTATATTGGAGTGTAATTTTATAAAGATTTTTTCTCCTCTGCTACATGGAAATGACTCATTCTGTGTTTTTCAGAATAGCTAAAGATTTAAGCATCTCTCTAAAGTCCACATTGTGAAATTGCCTTACAGCTATAGAGAATCATTTTCACCTGAAAGCTGAGAATAATATCTGTGAGGAAACTAGAGACATTACTAGCGAATATAACTCAGTTGCTTAAAATTTTACTTTTGATGAATCAACATCTTCTGCTAAGGATATTTTTTTGCTCTAAAATGATGTTCTGTTAATTTTGGTTTAGGACATGTCATGTCATGTCATGTCACGTCATGTCATGTCATGTCTACAACTTCATTGACCCTGATTGCTAAAGCTAGTTTTACCCTTTTTAGTGATGGAAACAGTAATATTTTGATAGTCATATGCATAAAGTATCTCATGAAACAAAATCAAGCCTAGGCTCATTTTCTTTTTCAAGTTTTTTTCAACAATAATCTGTCATTTGGGTGAACATTTTTGATGCCAGCAATGTAAATCATTTCCACAACTTGGACAGTTTGAAATCCCTTGTTAACCAGCACAGCCTAGACAAAAACAAATAGAAGAGAATGAATACCAGCTTCTGCCTTGAAGGTTTCTGGTTCTGGTTCTTAACTTTGAGTTTACTCAATTTGGCTATATTCATGACCAGTTAGAGTTTACGATAGAGGCATAATCATTTGGCATGTTTTTATTTCTGAAATATCTTTGAAAACCTTGACTGAGCTTCTACTTTAAACCCATTTTTCTTGGCGGAAAAATTCTACCTCAATTTGTAATTTAGAATACCATTCATCTCCGTCATCTCACTTTTAAGTTTTTTCTTAATCATGTGAAATCTCTCTGGATATATTTTTTATTTCATCCAACTTTTCTTTATCCACTCCTCTTCTACAGTGTTTATGTCTCCAAAACATTAGAATTAGAGAAAGAGCAGAATTACATATAAGAGTATAGGAGTGTTCAACTAATTTGTTTAAGCTTTGGAATGCATAGCTACATATTTAGTTCTTTCAGACAGTTTTCACTGTAAAAGCCTGAAGCGCATGACTAATAATTATTGACGTTTTTTCAGCCATTATCTCATCTGGGATGGAATAGCAATGAGCACTACAGATTTTCCTAGCAGGCTCCGGGAAGCCTGCTCAAAATATGAATAAGTCATCAACAGTCCACTGCAGGTATAGCCAAAATACTTCTTCAGGTGGATAGCTTCCTAGATGCAAACCTAATTATTTTATGCGTGGTTAGTTACAAAGTATATTTCTACGTTTACTTATATTGCTATGCTGCATTTAGCTGACTAATGGCTCAAGAATTTTATTTGCTAACTTCTTCCAAAGCACCTGCTCAAGTATTGCAAAAATATAAACAGCTTCTATGGAATCAACAAAGGAAAAAGAAACCCCAACAAAACTCCAAAGAATTTCAGCTACATAGAATTCAATGCTTATTATGAAACACAAAGATTTCTTAATAAAATCACTCTAAAGATCTGGCCAAACAACCAATCATTAGTAAGAGCAGGACATATTGATGTACAACTCTCAGTGACACTTCAGGACAGATTTGCTGAGATGAAGGTAAGGTTCTGGGGCTGTAGCCAACCCATCAACACGTCCTTGGGCAGCATGCTGAGATGTGACATGGCAGTAACCTTACAGCTGAACAGTTGTGCTGACCATATTGATGCTGGATCCATCCTGATGTTATCAGTGGATAGATACCATGGCATGATTTAACTCAGTCACAATATGATAGCATTTAAGCATATATTTAAGTCTGCCTTTTTGACAGGGCAAAACAATAGCTGTCTTCCAATAGAACATGTAAGAAGATACATTAGTAAAAAAATATTTGTAATTCTCTAAGTGCTTAAAAATATATGCTAAATGAAAAACTTTATTATTCTCATTTTCAGTCATCTTCAGTCTTCTTCTGTATGGTAATCCATACCTAAATGTAAACAAATAATTTTATCTAGTAATAATTAACAATTGAAAGGAAGACTATGCCCAAATGTTAACTTGCACAAGAACATTGACAGGGGGTGTAGGAAAGAATGGGAAAAACATTTATTTAGAAAAGAGAATAATTTTTCTTTAAACTTTAATAGTTTAAAGAAAATATGTACAAAGTACTGTTATGACACAATCTGCTGTACAAACAAGTATGTGTCCTTATTCACACAAAAATATCCCATGTTCAGAAGATAGAATTTTATAATAATTGTTTCATGACTCTTAACTGAAAACTATCTATGTAGAAAAGATAAACTGAGCAAAGCAAAATCATTAAAGTATCAAGTGGACAAACAGAACAAAGTCCTCTGCCTGATCCTCTACTCAATAAGCCTAATGCTGTCATGATACTCCATCTATTTAGAATGACAACCATATCAGATTGACACAATTGGAAAAGGAAGTGAACCTTATGCAGCCCAGCTGGCATGCATTAAAATAGCTGACTTGATCTCAGATCTTTAATATAAATTAGATAAGCTTTTTGATTCATATTGGAGCAAAAGTATTTTCTTGAAAACACCTTAAACCCACTGCAGATGGTCTCATGTGGAAACAAATTGTCTTAACCAGTGAACACTTGACATATATCAATATAAAAGAAGTTGTCAAATTTAATGATTGCCTTTAAAAGTGACTGTCATCCCCTCTGACTATAGTATGGACTCAACCACAAAATAACAGAGGGTATCACATAAAATACATTCTTTATTGACAACTTCTGCAAGGAGAGAACACCCAGAGCCTAGTCAGCTGATAGAGAAAATAAGTTTTCTCAGTTTAATTTGAAAATCATGCACTTTACAGTCTTCAATGTGTGTTTTCAGAATGACCACAGATTTAAAAGTTAGCTGACATTTGTCTGAAATAAATGGCCTTCCAGAGCATTCTCAAAGCCATGACTTCACTGATTGTTTCCTTAAATGATTGCCCCTACTTGGCACTCTTATAATCCAGTAAAAACAAAGAACAGACTGTCCTTAAATATGTCATAGTCTTGAACTGTGTTTGAACGAATAATCTCAGTAAATACAAGAGATTTTCTTTTTATTCAGGATTATAAAATCAGGAATATAAAGTCAGTCCTTCATTTATTATTCCAAATATATTTCCATAATAGAAAATCAAGCTAGAGTCAAAAGCTTCACTACTATTTACTGTTCTAAGAGCATGTATTTTATTTTGATAGATGATATCACTGTATCTATATTGAAGGGAATCCATAACCGAATTATTATGTGTGTTGTTATCAGTCTAAGTTAAAGAGATATCTCTTGGAGATATTTACATGGAGGCAATCATAAGACCCAGCTTAAATAATTTATAAACATTCTAGCTGATCTGCTCCTCATGATTTCACTCTACTCCTTTACATTTTCATTGCTGAGAAATAATTCCTGTTTTGCTTTTCCATGTCTTTAAATAGATAATGAATGAATTAGTAAAACACCACAAAATGGCTAGCTTTAACAAGACACATCCCCAAAGGAGTAAAATAACCTTCTCTGAAAAGGACAGCAGAATTCTGAAAAATCTATACTGAATAAAAGTTTTCTAAAAAATACAATTCAATATTGGACTACAGAGAGCAGATTTAGACCATATCTATATACTTTTAAAAGTATGCCTTATTATTCATTATTGATATTATAGGTCCTTTATATAAAATCTAAAAGCATAGTACATTTTGAAAAAAAATGGTTATAATATATAGTAGTGTGGTTTTCAAGTCTTTGAAAAAATTTCTTAGTATAAGTAAGCGGCTGGACAAAAGGTTTCCTTCATTTTACTTCTTTTTAACATTTCCAGTCTGTACTTACTTCTCCGTGTCCTAATGCATATATTTTAAACCGTCTGATGACACGTCTCTTTTCACTCAAAATAGTGCAGCCTTCTGAGAAATATAACTGATAGGGCAGGATGCAGCTGCTTGAACTGTAATCAGTACAAAATGAATTGACCATATTACATTAAATCTTGGTTCATCAGCTTGCATCAGCCCTAAGGTTTTGTCACTGATGTATGATAAATAACAAAATCTCTCGGATTTTTTGACCCTTTGCATGCCAGAATTGTAGCTTATACCATCAGCTAGAAAGTTTTCATGGTGCTTGCTTTAGGAAGCTCTTTTTCAGTATACTTCTGTCTAAATAAAACTCCTCACTATGGAATATTAGAAATGTATTTTATTTTTTTAATTCAAATTCTTATGGCTTTACTCCATTTTTATGCTTGAAATTATATATCCAATATGTTGTGTGGTTATGTTTTGGAATTTAATTTCCTACTGACTAAAGAGCTAAACTAGTTTTCAGCCAATTTTCTGACTACTGAAAAGTTAAAAGTTCAAAAGTTAAGACTACTGAACTTCAGGGAGATTTTTATCTAATTGAAACAAAATTTCAGGACTGAATTCCAGGTAATTACATATGAAATTATTTTAAATCCCTGTGTAATTTTAAATATTATGAATAAAATCGACCTATTTTTCTTAGTCTTCCATTTACACACATTTAAACACACACAGAATTATTGTCTGACCAGCATCATACTTTGTTTTTCTGTTTTAATGAGAATATAATCTCTTTTTAATCTTTATTTTGGCATCATATGAATACCATAAGAACTCTTAGAAAGGTGCCTATGCACTCCAGTGTTTTCCACTGACTTAGCATGTACTGCATGTACTGCTAAATCCACTGATTTAACATGTGCTAAGATTACTTAGGCTGAAGCACGAGCATACAGAGTGTCTCTCACCTGGTTTCAAGACAGCCCATGGCAACTAAGCATACTGTAGACATCAAGTTGCTGCTACATGGCCTACTTATGGGAAGAAGACTTACATGTATCTTCATTTTCATAGTAATCTATATTTTGCCGTCATTTAAGTTTCTTTAGTAGCATTATGCTTCCAGGAGTTTCCTTTGAATTTGAAACAAAAAAATGGATTGTAATACACCGCTGTCATAATTTAATATTTTTTTACACACTTAAAATTTCTACTCTATCAAATTTTATGCCCTGTGATTAAAAAAAAGTAACTGCATAAACATGTATGAATTATGAATCACAGAGTCAAAGAATGGGTAAGGTTGGAAGAGACCCCTGGAGGTCATCTAGTCCAACATCCCTGCTCAAGCAGGTTCCCCAGAAAAGAAAAAAAAAAATAATTCTTTTCCATTGGTGGAAACTAAATTGACAGAAGTAGTAGAGGGAGGAGAATTTTCAGTATTAATCTACTCTGATTTATAAGTTTAAGTATAAATTGATCATCCAGATCCCTCAGAAAGTGTGCAAGAACTCCAGTTCTGTCTTGCCTTCCATAAACTAAAGCAATATAGAAACAGTAAATATCCCTTACAACTGTCTACCAACTCAAAGAAATCTGATATTGGACATGAACATATGTAATTACCAGCAAACTTGGAAACAGCTCTAGAGACAGAGGAATTAGTTGTGTATCTTGATTCTTAGTTGATTGAGAGTCAGGAGACAGGTTCCTATTCCCACTTGTGAGCATACGTGGGCATTGCTCAAGTGGCTCCCTGGGGAAGAAGGAGACACCAAATAAATACATGCACAAACATGTCAAAGTAATTAAGTTGCATGCCTGTGTGGGACAGAGGAGGCTCAGGATATTAAGAGTTAGGAAAAGATAGATTAATTATGCCTAAGTTTAGGTGGAGTGCATCTATCACTTAGAAACAAAGCAAATGACTTCAATCATTAAGTGGAAACATAAAATATTTTCAGAACATATGCTCACCAAAGGGAAAATTTACCTGGCAACCTAAGCAATGGGCCTGTGACATTCATCACACCATTTCTTTTTCACATAATATATTGTATTTTTTGAATTAATAAAGTAGGAAAAGTGGGTCACTGAGTGGAACATTTGCACTGAAAGAAATTGTCATGTAAGTAACTGGAGATTATTTGCTATAGTCTGAGGTCAGCACACATCTTGCTGAAACAGCTCAGAGTGTTTTATAGCTGCTTTTGTACCTATCATATTTCTATTTTATAATTCTATCAATGTACTACATTGATATAATGATTCTTCAACAGCTTTTTTACCTCTAAGCATCATACACCCATCCAAGGTTTCCACTTACAGAGAATCTTAATTATTCTATGAAATTAACAAAGATCTAAGTTATCTTATCCAGTGAAAGTTCAATAGCACTTGCAAAGCAGATCCAGGCAGCATCAATTTGAAAAATTCAAGTAGTGCAAAATCAGCTTCCATCTGTTAGGATAGATAAAGCAACAGTTAACACATTGAAAAGATTAAGTGGGTATATTGGCCAACATTCAGTAATTACAAGTAGTTAAAAAAAAAAAAAGGAAAAAAAGCACCACAAAGTGAACATGGCCTCCTTACCTAAGGAATATTTTTCCAATATTGAAATGGAAGATATAAACTAAGGTCTCATCTATCTATAAGTTTGCTGGTATCTATTTTGCCAAAAGATATTTTTTCATCATATAGATACAGAATACATAATTTTAAATAAACACTAAATAGAAAGTAAACTGATTATAAATATTGAATGGCTGTAATGATTAAAAGCTAGCATTCTGAACAACACTTTTGTGTATAGGGAATATAAATCTGAAGCTTCCATATTGTTTCTGATACAGAACTCTTGGAAGCTGAATTTTAGCCATGTGACAGCTCTCCATAACTGTAACAAGGTAAAATAAGTCAGACCAGCATGAGGCAAATCTACCAAAAAAATCAAGCCCCTAGTGGTTTCTTTGGCTAGAAGATGGTCTAAGAGTTCTTGTGACATCAGAAAACTTATATAAGATGTTAAAAATACTAAAGTGGAGAGGAAAAAGTATAGACGAGCATCTCATAAACAAGACAGTGTCTTCTAGTTGATGCAGGATACCACAGCTGTGCTGTAACAAGGCATTTTTGCAATCTGTTACTCCTTAATGACATTTGGCAGGCATGTGTAAGTAAAGGGAGTCTCTATTTGAATATTTATACTGCTCAGGGTTATTGCCTGACTCTGCCACTGATAGGAGCTATAAAAACGCAGGGTGTTTATTAGCGTTATGATGTGCCATCAATATATGCATTTATATGGAGGCTTTATGACATTTTGTACCCTATTCCTTCAAGGAAAATTTGAATAAAAGTTTTTGAGATCCTAATAGAAGTGAGATATGTGCATCAAGGAAGTTTGGGATAGGACAAATGGTCAATTATTTGAACTACAGTTTCGTGATGAAAACTTAATCCTTGCTTAGAAAGGAACTTAAATAAGAACTTGACAATTTAGGCCACGGATGTTAGACAGATGTCTTTACCCTAATGCAATGTAAATCATATTCTTTATGAATTACTAATTAAAAAGCATTACTAATATTGGATACCTTGGAGAATCTTTCTCTAGCTAGATTTATTCATTTCAACTTGAAGCTGTTGTTTTGATAGTATTCTTAATTCAGAAACTGGGAGCCCCTGTGAGGAGTTTTTTGCTTGTGGATAATGTTTAGTTAGAATAGAGGGATGGTCTCCCTGAAAGCTTGAAACCCAATGGTAAGACTAAAATGCAATTATTTTAAAGGAAATACAGGAAAACCATGACAATCATCAGATTTGAGAAGTATTCAGAGTTGTTTGATTGTTGTCAGATTTGTCAATAGTATAATGAAGAAGAGCTAGAAAGGAGAACTGCAGGAATGAAGATTAAGTTTTGTAGATCTTAAGCAGAGAAAACATGAAATTATAGGAAAGAAATTTCAAGGTACTCACATGAAAACCATACTGAAAATAACACGTAAAAATAATTGAAAACAAAGTCTAGAATTTAAAATATTTTATATAAAAATATGACAGATAAGAGGAAGGACATGAGAGGCCTTACTTTCATGTATAAAACACCAAGACACGAAAACGTCTGAGATACAATTCTGGGTATAAAGCAGGGAAAGATTGCAGCTGTTGAGACTAAAGGAAAGGATTCTGTCATGAAAAAGTTATTGTGAATCTAAAAACCAAACTTGGCCATGAACATATATGCAAAAAGCCATAAAAAAGACCTTAAATCAAAAGGATCGCTAAAATGTAACTTTAGTTTTGACATGACGATCTCAATGGATGTCCAAGAAGGAGACAAATGTCTTTCTCTCAGTGGCTGATCTATGTCAATGCAACACATCCTTTTCTACTCTATCCCCTTTACCTCTTTGCCCATGTAAGTTAGGATTCTCCTGGATCCCACAACTTTTCAGCTGGGAGGGTTACTTTAAAATTAATTTCTCAGACCCTGACATAGCACTCGAGCTATTGATGTTCATAGCACAGCACCACAGATCCTTTTGGTCAACTTCTGTCTGGCAGCTGGGATTAGTGAGATTATAGCAGAAACTGCACTGGCAAATGATGCTTTTCTTAGCTGAAGAAAAGGACTGTCAAACAGACTGCCAGAAAAGTCTTCCCTTCTTTCCCTCATAAATACATCATAGGAGTGTTCATGTTTCTATATTTATGACAAAGGGAAACGAGAACTGAACTTTTGTTTTCAAACCACAGCTATTAGTTGTGACTATTTTAAAACACAGTAAAAAGTAATAAGTTAAGCATTATTATTAGCTTAAAACAAAAGAATTAAAAATTTAGAATCTTAATTGTTTTTGAGGTTGTAAGTTGGAAGAGAACTCAAAGGAAATCTTTGAAGAAGAAAGCTTTAAAAGATAAAAATGTTTCATCTCAAAAGCATTGAAGCATAAGATTTATTGTGCAGCTGTTTTTTTTTTTTTCTCTTTGTGAGAGTTCATTGAAATACACTATAATAAGTTAGTGATTTTGTAACTGCTCTTCTGTGAATGAAAACATTACTGCAAGAGAGATGAATATGGTCAAGTTTTGCTAGGATGAGAGAGGGTCACCAACATGTTCTTCTGCACTCCAAGACAGTAGCTGAGGAACTTCTCTGATGAAGAGGAAGCAGAAGAATTAGAGAAAGAAGGGTGAGCCACAGGGAAAACAAAAGTGCAGAGAGTTGGGAGAAAATATATGCAGATAGAAAATTAGAGACAGGAGAGAAAGGTCTGAAGGAGAAGATCAGCCAAGGCTGCAGACGTGAGATTCAATTTAGTTTGAGAACCAAATTGTGCCAGTAGGAAAATGAGAGGACAGATTTACACTGGAAGATGTCAGTCAGGTCACAGGATTTGCTCCACTCAGAAAATGTATTCTTGCTTACATATGCAAAATATCTGTTGCTGTGGGTCAAAGTATTTTGCTGGTAGCAGATTATTTTGTAGGAATACAGTAACATTTTGAATATTAGTTTTTAAGTTTTCACCTCCTTTGGACATTTTTATTTGACTATGCAGCCTCCCTGTAAGCTGTGCTGCAGATAGACAGTTCTATTGGACACTTTATCAATCTACTCTAATGAATATGGGAAGACAGGAATATTTTAAAATCTTGAGTTAGAAAAACGTTGAGCTAGAAATTTATTACTAATAGGCAGTTATAGAGTTCTAATGGAGAATCCAAGTCTCCCTAATTAATCAGTTCCAAAAAACAATACTGAAACAGTCCAAAACTTAAAAGAAAAATCTACATGAAAATTGATTGCACAAAATGTCAAGTAAGTATTTAACAGAAATGTTTCTGCTGGAGATGATAGAAATTTCTTGAATGGTGAAATTTGCCATGAAGAAAGTGTCTTCAAATAAATATTTCTTTTTATAAAGTATTGGAGTATGTAACAAATTTTGATGAAATAATTTGAAAAAGAAAATTAATTTTGATTGAAAATAGAAATTTTAATTTTTTTCCCAATTAATATTTTCACTTTACTGTAATTCTCATAGCATTTCTTATTGATGAATATAATAACAGTTGTAACAACAGCAATAATAATAATAATAATAATTATAATAATAGATGTCATTTATTTTGAGGGGTGGAAAATTTATCCTTTTTTCTTTGTCTTGGTTTCTTAACACACAAGTAGTCACAGCATGTGGTTATGTCTTTTTTCCAAGTGCAGTCACAGCAGCACTGCAGCCAGTTGGTGAGTTTCAACTGTCTTTCACAAACACCTAGAATGACCTCAATGTAGTACAAAAATAGGGTGCAAAGACAGTGACTAAAGCATTCTCAACTTTTCCTCTCGGGATTTTCTTGGTTTCTCATGCAGTTTCTGCAACCTCTGCCAAAATCATTGTAGGATGATGGTTACAGTGGAATGAAAAGGGAACTGTACATGCTGAGAAGTCCTTTCCTTCCCATGCACAGGATTTCCGTGAACACTAAAGCCATTATCTTTCCTCTCCATCTTCCCTGCCTTGAATCAAAATGCTTCTCATATCTCCTCAACTGTATTTCCACACTCTGCTACTTTGTTCATCTTTGAAGGAAGCAAAGCAGATCTACTTGCAGGTTCCTGACTCCCTCCATAGACTGTGGTTAGAGATTTGCTGTCATTCTTTTCTCCTGCATATCCTAAAGCCCATTTACTTCCTCTATGTTAACCTCGTTGTGTTTTTGGATATTTTGTTCCTGTCATTGTTCCCATGATGAGACAAGACACTCATCTCCTGACCATCTGCCTCTGAACTCTGCAGCTCCCTATTGGGAGTATTTTGGGTGCAGCCAGAGCACAATGAAGCCTCCAAGCCTACCTAGCAGTTTGCAGAAGGAACGCATTTCACACAGATGAGGCCCTGCAGTGCTGATTCCATTTCCTCCACAATCCTGATGTGACGTGACTGGGTCATCTGTTATAAGCCACTTACTGGAGAGGATAGCATATCTGAAGAAAGAGGGTATTTTAAAGGGGTTTTTATTCATGAGAAACCAAATAAGGAAAAAAAAAAAAAAAGCAACAATTTATCATGGCTTTGTTTTTCCCATATCATCAGATTTACCTTCTTCATAGGATGTGCTGATGCTCCTAGTATGACGTATGATGAAAGTCTTCCTTTTCAATACAACCTGAAATACCAAAGCAAGAAAAGGTACAGGAGCAAACTGGCTGATACGAAGCAAGACCTGATGGCCCACTACCCATGGCATCCAGTCACAAAACACCTTGGTATCATTAAAGAAGAAAAACGGCCGAGCATCTCATCAGGAATCAGAACTCCCCAGTTTTCTATCTCATGGAGTTGTCTCTCATTTTCACCCTTCTTCTTTTCATCTGAGTATTTCTCAGGAAGGCAAAAGACCCTTTAAATAAATTTTCATGGAGCACTTTTGAAATTACAAAAGACTGAAAAATTGGAAACAAGAAAATAGGAATTCTTTTTATTTAAGTGACTCATTGGTAATTATCTTTGGCACTAAACAATATTTTAAATGATGAGGCAAGCTAAATAAAGTGAGTAATATGTGCAAAATTCAACTATTTAATTTGATTAAATAGTAATGAAAGGTATGGATACATTAGGGTGTTTTTATGTTTTTTCTTTAAGTTGAAAGCTATTATTGTCTTTATACCACATCACAGCTTTCAAACAGAATTGATCTTAATCATTAATTGTGTGCATCCAAAAAAGTACAGAAAAAAGTATATGATGATGCATTTTGAATTATTTGAGTCCTTCAGTCCTTTGTTTCCACCACCATCCTCATCCTTATCCACTGACATTTTAATATAGCTGGAGCAATGCATTTTACAATTGATCTGTGTAATTGCTCCCTCATTTTAATGTCGTGCTAGTTTAGGATAAGCTGAGGTTTGCAGAGGATGACAGAGGTATATATACCAAGCTGCTGAAAACTCACTGCAATTTATAATTTACAGTCAGTCTCGGAAAGTTGAATAAGAACATGGAAATCACATCCACAACAGCCATATGGCCCGTACAGCTACACCAAATGACACTATAAGAGTATCAAGTAATTAATGTCTCAAAATGGACATAGATTAAACGCTTAAATAGCCTCATTTTAAAATATTTTTAGCTGTTTTACTCAAAGAATATGAAGATCCTGACACCTATTGACACATAGCACTTGCATCGTCTCACAGTCATACATCACTTTCATGAATAATCCAGAGATGTGAGAAGTTGCTGAAACTGTCTGATAGAGAAGTCTGAAGGAAATGCAAAATAAGTGACACTACATTCTCTATTCTTGCTGACTTTTTTATCAAGGAAAAGTTGTCTGTCTTGTTCAGCATGGTAGCTCACAGTTTTCTCCATTGCCTATTATGTTTAGGAAAGACTGGCCTTCTTGACCACTGGAGAAAACAATTATACACCCAACTGAAGAGAAAACAAACCTCTTAACTGTCTCCTCTTCCAGCTTAAAAGTCAATGAGTTCAAGGGAATGAAAGCTGGTGTAATTGGTTCTTTCCTCAAGACCCATTCATTTGTGAGTTAGTCTTTCCCTTAACACCTAAGATAGGTTAGGAAGAATTTTTTTCTGTAAAATAACTTTAAGCTCAACTACTATGCTATCAAGATGACTGTTTATAAAACTACTGGTGCCAGGAAGATGCTTGTCAGCAAGCCATCCATGAATTTAGAGAGGACAACTGGAAGGGGACTTTGGCCTCTCAGAAGTCATAATAGTTGCGCACACTAGTACAAAAGGTTCTCCAGTCAATGTGACACCAATACTACCATCTCTGATTATACAAAAAGGAAATGCAATTCATAGCAGTGAAAAGAAACCATTTTATGCTTTTGACATAGTTGTATTTTATGCATAGTTGTAAACCAGTGCATAGAATCTTTTTTTTCTGGCTCAGTTTGTACGAAGAACCAGAGTAAAATAATCTTTTGAGTCTTTCCTTTCTTCATTATCTTTTTCACTTAAGCTGGGCTAATCAACCATGCTCCATGTCAAAATAGGATAAAACAAATTGTCTGTTGAGATACCTGACTATAATGGAGAGGGTTCCTGGTATTTCTCTAGGTCACTTATTGTAGAATCATAGAATATCCTGAGTTGAAAGAGACCACAAGGATCATCAATTCCAACTCTCAGATCTGCACAGTTCAATTCAAGAATCACATCATGTGCCTGAGAATATTTTCTAAACAGAGAAACAAGCAAACCCCTTGGTGCAACCAAAAGCATTGTTTCAACACCACTGAGAGATTGTGAACAGGCAGTAGAAAACTCTAAGTCTGTGTTCTGTAGTATAAAACCTTTTTGTGCAGCTGGAGTTCATCAAGGAGGATGCAAATCAACAAAAGAGGCAAAGAATCAGCATATGCATGTACACAGCACTGCCACTTCCCTCATCTCATGGTAGTTGTGCAATATTTCCAAAAGGAAATCATTGTAACAGGCTACCTGTCAGACTGCAGTTTCTTCTCCAAACTAAGGTGGGAGAACACTGATGTCCTGCTGTGTATGTGCACAGTTGCTTTGATTTAAAGTTGTTTTGGATTTATGATCAGAAAAGATGGTGCTTATACTGCGCATTAATATGGATGAAAAGTTTGCTCTATTATGGAAATCTTTCATCTACAGAGAATTCTAAATAACCTATCAGCACAGACACAGCATAAGCATCAAAGCATGATTAAAAAGGTTTTATAAAAGAATATGTGGATTTTTCCAAAACCCACTCCTGACCACCAAAGTACAATATTCACACACTGCATCCAAATGTGGGCAGCATATATGGCTGTACAGCTCTACTAAAAATTAGCTGGATATAACCCATGAATTAAAGTACTTGTATAACACTTGTCATATTTCAGTGTTTTCTTCCTTACAATTACTATAGATGAACTTTTAAAAACATTCATATCAAAAACGCCAAGAAATATTCAGTGTTGGGATAAAAAATCTTGTGCTAGAATTTTGGGGTATTTAGTCTTGTTTTCAAGGTGTTATAAACAGCAACAAAATAAAAAACCAAAACAAAACTGAAAACAAAAAATACATTGGCAGGGACTTTTAAAATAATAAGTACACAGCAGGGTGTGGGGCTACACCACTGCCTAATAGTTGTTAATCTGAATAAATAATATGTTTTTAATCATCAAGTGGCATTTAATTAACCTGTGATAACTGGCTTATTAATTCTCAATTAAATCATTATTTGAAACACTTAATTTAAATGTGAATGATTATATTTTCTGCTAACTCCTATAAGGTATCTCGCTATTTGAAATTAATTGTAGTTAAAGTTTGGCATTTGCTCTTCCCCTATGAACATCAAGGACAGGTTTAAAAAGCTTCATGCTGTTTGATAATTTAAGTAAACCAGAAGAGGAAAAGATGGGGAACACAGAAAACAAAATAACCCAATTGCTATACACTCCAGTAGTGAAATATGATTCATTTACACTTAATCTTTCACTTAACAAATGCTCAGGACCAGACCCTCACCTAGAGAAAATCAATAATACTGACTTAAATTAAGTTACTTATTAAGATATTACACATTTTTGTTTGCATTTTGGGGTGTCATTTTGTTTTATTTGTGTTTTTTCTTAGATTTTGGTTAAATATAGGCAATCTGATGAGTTTTGCCTAAGTCAGAAGCAAAAATTATTCCCTGTTCCAGGAAGCTTATGGTCAGGAGTACAGGAAAGAGGGGATAATATTCTGGTCCTGTGGTGGGATGTTCATCCTAGAATAAAAAGAACTTTTACTAATAATTTGAACAAAATCAATGACCTGTAACTGGGAGTAGAGGAAACTGGGCAGAGGAAAAAATGGCACTAGCGAGAAAGACTTTGAAGGGTTAGTCAGAAAGACAGACTTTTACCAACGAAGGATCATCTTCTTACACATTCTCAGCGCAGGAGGACACCTCCAGTGATGATTCAGAGTGTCTTGCTATGAAACATTTCCTTTGTGGAACATACTCCTCTCCTTTGATTAAAGAAGATATTGTGGAGACAGATTTTCCTGGGGTAAGATTAGTCTTTGGATATTTGAGGGAAGATAAAGCAAGTTATTTGCAAAGTTAAATGCTGGAGTGGTCCAAAATGGAATTAAAATACATTCCAAGACAAAACTGAGCTTTCTTCCAAAAACTGTGCAAAGCCTAGTGAACATAAACAAACATCAACTTTCAAACAATGCATGAAACCTAAGTTCTGAAAAAGTAAGTAAAGTATAACTTTTTGCAGAAATTCCACTGAAAGAAATATATCAAATAGCTGTGATAATGAACTTGCATAATAGAATCTATTTCTTGCATTCACAGGACATGAACTCGTCACAGGAATTTATGTTCTATATAAGAAAAGTTACTAATCACACCCAAACTGGAATTCTTTGCATTTATATTGTATCCATGTGTTATCAAGCCTTTGCTCCTACATTTCTTTTGCTTTTCTCATTTTTTGATATTTTCTTTTTTTTTTATTTTTTTTTTTTTTCTATCTGAGTAAATTACCTTTTTTTACATTTTCCAACCAAGATGTTTTTCAAATTTTTTCCCTGGCAGTATAGGATATTTGCTCCTACAATAACCACTTTCATGCCAGAAATTCTCCTAGCTTTAAACTAAAATGACTGCTTTTTTGTTACATAGAGGGGGGCAAAGTTAGAAAAATTGTAAATATTTTTAACGGACATGATAGAACAAACATGATTCAGAAGTTTTCTTCAAAGTCATTTATTGATACAGGAATGAAATTAGACACTAATTAAAAAAAAAAGAAAAAAAAACAATTTGTGAAACTATGCCCTTCTTCCTCCTCCTCCTCAATTTTTTTCTCTTCCTTCCAGATTCTTTCCATCCCAGAAGGCGGAGCAGAACTGCACTATTCAGATTCACTCAAGACACCACCCTTCCTTCTTAAAAAGGAAGTAGAAGGATGAGGGGCAAACAGATGTCACTGAGTGCCAGAAGAAGCGCCTTTAGTCCTCCTATTTTCACGTAAATCTTTCCATTTTTATTTTTTCTGTATCATTGCTGCAGCCAATACCTATAAAAACAGGGTATTTTCTTGTTTCTTGCCACTGGAAGTTTTTCCAAGAGGCTCTTGCTTTCAGGCACCAGACACAATCACTGAATACTAAACTTCCAGTCAGAACTACTCAATTGTCTGAGGTGGTGGGGTTAGAGGAGATAAAAAACCTCACCAGTAGAAGCCTGGCTTCTAATTTCCATCAAGGGATACTTTGAAACAAGTTCAGGTATTTTACTACCAGCATATCTCTGCACTAATGTAGCATTTCACAGAGTTTCTGCAATAACTGTCGTTGGGTCTTCTCATAAGAGCCCTATAATAGTCATAAATATTCCTCAGGAGAGCCAGATAGACTCTGAAAGGCATATAATAGCTATCATAAATGAATAATAAAATGTAGAAAGGACAAGCCACCATGAAAATGGCAAATGAATATGATGACGTGTGTGTTGTACATGAGTTAATTGTCTGAGTTTTATATTTACAGAAAATTCCAGCTGTTTTCTGCTGTGCCAGCAATATTTATGGAAGAGGAAACATCCTCTGGAAGGTTAAGACTTTTTACAGAATGTATGAAGTAAATACAGAGTGGAAAGCTGCCACCACTGTTCAATGTGTACTTCTTATGCATTTTCTTAAATTGTTTGCTGCAATAACAAATTCTGGAAGTTACAGTCCAAGCATCATCTTTGTCCTGCCAGATGGTGCAGATAATTCTTACTTCAGCATAAAAATCAAATCAGGGATTTCAAAAATAAGTTAACACATGTGGATAGCATAATACTGCACTTCAAAGCCTTCCTTTGAGCCTTTTTGAGCCTCCCTTTGCCAGTATTTTGAAGAGTAAGAATATTTTTCAGATGCCAGGTTTCCTTAATGACAATCAAAAATTTGATTACCTTGATTCAAAAGTTGCCCATTACTTCCTGCATAACTTCATCAACTTCAGTCCAACAATGTATGGTGTAGCACACCACACAACTTAGGAAGTGGTTCTACTCTGTAAGTAGTCCCAATTAAAATCAAACTCATAGCATTTGAAATGAAGTGTTTAGTTTTAATTATGCTGTCATAACCAGGCTTCTTTAGGGGATAATACAGCATCATAATCTTGAAAAGACAGCCAAAACAGATGGCTATATACAGAAAGTGTATACAGAAAAGTAGAAAGGGAAGAAAATTCAGGTGACATCAGTGTACAGATCTGAGTAGTAAAAGTCTTGAAATCTGAGACCTGAAAGAATTTAATCTCTTTCTCTATGCAAAGACCAATATAGGAGCTTCTATTTCAAAGCAGCTGCGTATGTCAGCATAAAAACACTGACAGTAAAGTACACTGCAAAGTAGAAATACACTGTGATTGTGTTCATAGAGAGTAAGGGGAAGTTTGGCTAATAGTGGCTCAATATTCTCCAAAAATGCTTTCGTCCTCAATTCAGTCCTTTTCGATTTTTGCACAAATTAAAACTTAACCTTAAGGCAACTCAATCAGTTCCTATGGACTGATATATTCCTTTTTGCTCAGCTTTTCATAGTAATCTTAAAATGTTTTAGTAAATCGAGAATATACCGTAACCATTTGAAGTATAGGATGGTTATTTAGAGCAAACACCACTGTATGTTGAAGACTGTTCCTTATATGATTCACTTATAATGCCACAAAAAGATGAATGATACAGCCTAGCTCAAAATTTCCTACATGTTTGTACCCGAAGGGGAAGGTATTGAACTTAGAAAACCTGCTTTTTTGATTGTGGGGTTTATTTTTTCCTGTTTTCCTATCTATGAATATTACTTTCTCTTGAGTATTGTTCATCTTAAAAAATAGGAGTAATTGAAGTCAAATCTGTGTTTAATTATGTGTGTAATTTACTGATATTTAGATATGTTTAACCTCATGCTGTGTCTCTGGCTTGTTTTATGAAATCGAAGGCACAGTTGTACGGAGGTGATTTTTGTTGGATGTGAATTATTTTTTAATGGCACATTAAGCCCTGGCCCTACATTGATAGCAAGTTACATGAATCTGTTTTGTATACTGGAAATTATGGTCAGTACCATTTTGTTTTCTGATTCATAGATTTTGGTTTTCCTTTTCAGAATTAAATTTTCCTTTGTTTGACTGACACATAAGGTAGCAAAGGAACAAAAAAATGAGACAGAGATGGTTTACAAGAACATTTGAGCTGATGAATGTCCCCTATCCTTACTAAATGGCCCGAAGCTGAGTCAAGGGAAGTTTAGGTTGGATGTCAGGAAAAGGTTTTTCACCAGAGGATGGCTGGGTACTGGAACAGGCTCCCCAGGTCACAGCAGCAGCCTGACAGACCTCAAGATTTTGGCAATGCTGTCAGGCACAAGGTGTGACCCTTGGGGTGTTCTGTGCAAGCTCCAGGAACTGGACTCTGTGACCTTTGTGGGTCCCTTTCAACTCAGCATATTCTATGATTCTATGATGCTATGATTTAAAGGGAATAACTTAACTTTTTACAGGACTGGACATTCAGATGGACAGGAATGAATCTCCATAGCAGAACAAAACACATAACTGCCAGAAAAGTGAGTTGAATTTGCATTTTCTTGTCTTTTCATATTGTAAAGTAAGCGCCCAGATCCTGATATCATCTCCTCTAACACTAAAAAAACATCATTACACATGTTGAACTTTTCATGTTTTACCTCTCATTAAGATCACTGGAATATAGGCTACTAAAATGTTATAATTTGACCTGTAAAAAGTGAAGCTTTAAGTCAGATGCCTATAAGGATACCTGATTTTCAAGAAAAACAAGGGTTTTCCTATGTCAGGATTGTAAAGGGAAAAAAGAAGATATAGGATAAAGCCATGACGCTTCCATATAAGGCATTATCTGTCAGCTCATCTGATTGTATTGTTTAGAACCATGTAAAAGCTCCAGTTGTAGGGTGAAGATTAGCAGAGAGAATCTGATGCTGTTTGCTTGCTCTGCATTTTTTTATTCTGGTGAAAACAAGAGCTGCGTAATTAGACCAATTTAGCACAGGTATCAAATCTGCAATATTGAGTATCTAAATTATTTACCCTGATTTAATGGGAGAAAATCTATAAGGAGAAAAGATAATTATTAACATTTTTGAAAAATATTAGACAAAATTTTTTTGACACTTTTAGTCAATACCTTATAACATCATAGCAGAAAGTTTTATTTAGGTATCTAGGATCAACGTTTCAAAAGTCGAAACTCCAAGCTTAGGTATTTAAATTCATATTTAGCTTTTAGGCTTACTGTGCATCAAAGAACTCATATTCAGGTAATTTAGAATCTAGACAAGATGATCATAAAACCAAGGCATACTTATTGCTCTAACAGTCTTTCTCTGCTTTTATAATTATTGTTATCCATCTGCAGACATGCTCTTCTATTTTGGGTATTATGGTTAAATAATATAAAACTACACTATTACTTATGTTCAGAATGATAAGTAGATAGAATCTGTTCTTTTTTTAAACTTTTCATAAGTGCCTGTGTAATTTGGAGAGGACAGTTTGTGAAGAAACAGACGCCTGGAGATCACAAAGGCACAATCCATATGTCTGGATGGTATTATAATGTAGAGCACAAACTTACTCTTCCTACTAAATAAATTCATATGTGTCATTTCTATAGGGGAAGGACAAATTAAGTCCCATTTTTATAAAATATTTCAAATATACTTAGAAATTTTATCTTGAAATAAAATAAGGATATTTACATAATTCTTTTTATAGGCCATAAAATATTTTTTTTTGAAAAGTGTGTTTTTGTCTGGATGTTGTCCTTTTCTTATTTATCAAGGGAAACCTGTGCATATGTGAAGCAGATAAATTAATGGTGTTGATATCTGAAAAACTCCAGACAGAAATGATTTCAAGTGAGACACCTTGGAGAAATGAGCTTAAAGAAAAATGACTTCATTTGGAAGTGGCATGTTATATTTGTCTGTGCACTAAAAGACCACATATTTTCTTTCTTTTTTTTTTTTTTTTGGTTCAGGGCCCACCTGTTTAGTTCAAGAAAGCTACAATTTATACCAATAGATTAGAGAGTAAAAAGGACTTCACTTCCTCATATTTTGACATCGATGTCAGTCTATGTAGTGCTTAGTCATTTTTGCTCCTTTATTTCCTTTTGTCAAAGGTTTTAAAATGAATGATAGAACATCTTTCACACTCCAAATGCAAAGAATCAGTCTTTGCTAGGAAAGTGTCTCGGAACCTGCACTGGCTTGTTTCAAAACCATTCACAGATTAATGATCTTAGATCTGTTAGGTAAAAAATAAATTCTGAAATTCCACGTAAAAGAAAACTACTCACTTGTTTGTTCTGTGTAATAATCTTGGAAAATTGCATCTACTAGCACAGTTCCAAAATCTGATGGCTCTTTTTTTTTTTCTGGAAAAGCAACCCTTGTTCATTCTGCTAAGGAAACAAGGTCTCTTAAAAAGGAGTTTTATAGTGAAAAATTTCACAGTGATTGTGAATATATAGTATTAAATTACATACTTTGCTTATTTGACAGGCAAGAAAAACTGAAGCAACACTAATTTTATCTTTTGTGAGGGGGATACCGTTTTCCTTGGCTCTTATTCACGTTGCTGGTTTCTGGTTTTAGGTTTCACAGCTATGCCTTAGACTGAAGAGTACTTGTACTTCTCACTTATTCCAAAACAGGCAAATTTTGCATGCAATGGCAGTCAACAGAGTCCTTTTTTTTTTCCCAAGTGGTATTTTGCAAGACACTCTAGAAGCATATACATTATTCACATCCTAGATATGTAGATATTTGTTAGACCAGGGAAGGGGAATGTATTTCCAAGGGCTAATTTTTGTCTATAAAGGCTAATTTCCCTAGAGTCCCTTAGAGTCAGTAGAAGGAGCTAGTATGATAGTACCCTCTAGAGAACAGTTCAGAGCAGGAGACTAATTAATCTCAGAGGGGGAGGTTGTGATGGGGTTGTCTGGGACAGAGTTAATTTTCTAACCGTAGCTGGAATGGGGCTGTTTTGGATTTGTGCTGAAAACAATGTTTATAATGCAGAAATATTTTCTTTGTTGAAGAGCAGTGCTTACACAGTGACAAAGCCTTCTCTGCCTCTCACTCTATCCCTCCAGCGAGGCTCAGCATCCATGAACTTTCTCAGTTTTGCCCTTCCAGTTCTCTCCTATGAGCCATTTATGATTAGTTGCCAGCTGGGGTCAAGCCACAACAGAGATTAACCACACTAAATTATAGGCAGGCTTGATGAATGATGATCATACACTCAGATTATGACAAATGCACAGAAATCACCACTCCTTTTTATCATTTATTATCCCACCAAAGATTGTCATCTGCAAAAACTTGCTAATAAGTATTTTTACATCATTATAATAGAGACAGGAATGGATTGTGATTTGGTCCCCAGGGGACTTCCCTACTACTGTGCTGATATCTGTGCTCTGGCTGCACATTTTGGCTGGTGAATATATTCATACCACATGATTACCTTTTCTCTCCAGATCGCTTTTAGAGGGTAATTCACACCCATGTTCTTCAAGGCTGGTCTAGAGCAAACTAGCTGCATCCACAATAAGCAGAACCTGACACGAATTATTTGGCTTTCATTGCTACATGGCAATCCTTTGAACAAAAGACATATTTCCTGTTTTCATGGGCTTAAGATTTTTTCCTGTTGAAAATGTAACTGGTGGTGTGAAGGTTTTGTTGCAGTCAGTCAGAGCTTAATTTTTATAGCCCAAAGTGTGTTGCATGTCCTGGCATCATGGTATATTCAAGGATTTGTGGATCAAACATACATGCACAAAGTGTTGTGCAGAGCACATGGCAACAAGTCTATGGTTGTCTTAACCCTTCAGGCTTTTGGAAGCTACCAGTCAAATAAGCCACTCCCAGAACCACTTCCAGGTTTTATTTTAGTAGGAGTTATTTTTGTTCCTCTTCAAAAGGAAGTTTAAATAACATATCTGCAGTAAAATCAAGAGACCAGATATGGCTAGTGTATAAGTCTGACTATTGTCCAATCTCAATCTTTTTATATTAGCAAAAGATATTTAAAGTAGACTAATGTCTCATGCAAAATTTATTTAACATTGAAAATTGATCAGGAGTCTGTTTTATCAAACTAAATAGGAAGAAAAGCATGTCTTATAATCCTGAACGGGAAGGAACTATCCATGTAGCAGTTTCTCCCTTTAATATTGACACTTCTAAAGAAAAAATATATCCTGTTCGCTTTAGAGGAACGTATTGTTTTTCTTTAAGTGTAAGCAAATTTCATTTACACACACACCAACTCCTCTCTTGCTCTACATCCCTCTGGCAAACAAAACCATCACTTATGTGAAAAAATATCTTCTAACAGAATACTAGTAAATTTTCAAGTGAGACGCATGCACTCTGCAGAAGACAGTTTTTCTGTGACAGAGATATAGATAGTGGAACTCTTCTGTTTATCTAGAGTTAAATTAAAACTACAATGTAGTTATTTAAATAAGCTCTATGTATTTCATTTTGTTGTCACAATGAACAAATGTATGCACCAAAAGCAGAGAGATTTTTAGCCTCTGGACACAGAGATATGTGAAGAAAATTTAAAGCACATAATCTCCGAGAAAAGTCTGACATATAGTTTGCATCAAGACCATACTGAGAGTAAAAAAATGTAGTTTACTGAGAAACTTTTATTTTACCCTGAAATTAAGACAGCTGGATAAAAGAAAACTTTACTCTTTAAGGATCTAACATCATGAAGTTATTGCTCCAGCTGCTTCTACCTGAAATAAAGGTAGAAAGCTTATTCACAAATCTGTAAATGAAATAATATAATTTTAGCTATTCTACAGACATGGAGGTGTGTCACCACAGCAATTCTCTCTTCCTTAAGAATGAATGTTATTAAAATGAATGCACTTACAACTTTTGTAGACAGCAGTGATTGTCTCCTACATATTTCAATGACATCAGGAGCATGGATCTCAAAAAAGCACCAAGAATTTCATTACCAATGTCTATAAGTATTACAAGAGCCCAATAAATGTTCTTAATCCAAAGAATAATATAGAATGTGTATCAATGAACAAACACAGGTAATTAAGGGTAAGAAAAAAATGTTTATAGGACATTATTTTTGTAAGTTCCACAGAGACAGGTTGTTTCTTTTTTCTTAGCAAAAAAAGCCTAAAGAATCTCACGGACTGAAAAATGTAATGCCCTGTCACAGTAATTACTTATTAAGTTCAAGATACATCTCAATCTGCAAGAGATAATGAGGTTTTTATCTGTCATCCAGTGCTACTTTTTTAGCATGGGTAAAAAAAGGAAAAAACATGCATAAACATTTTAGAAATAAACAAAAAACCCACCAAGATTTTTAAAACTCTGTTTTCCCAGGCAAGTTTGGAGTCTAAGCAATATGTAACAAGACTCTCTTACATAGAATTTTGCACCTCAGAGAGCAAAGCCTCATTTGTCTGAAACTTGGAAAGCATAATGTAAAACTTTCATAGCTCTATAGCAAAACACAAGTGATTTTAAACTGAGTATCTTGTTGTGACTGCTGGAATTAACACAATTTTAGATCTTTGATTCATACTAGCACAAAGGGGAAAAAATGTTTTTAAATCTATTTCCATATGTTCTTTCATAACTGATCTTTAATTTTCCTTGAAACATAAATCTGACCTTCTTAATTTGCAGCTCAGATGATTATGAAAACCTTTTCCATAAGTGATGAGAAACTCCTTTTCTCTTGCCTAGAAAATATCTGGCTATCTTCATTGCAGCAGATCACTCTCATCTTGTATATTTTTAAATGTATGTAGAATGTTCCACTTTGGTCTTAAAAGTCCAAAACCTTGGAGTTTTTTCTGTATTTTAACAGTGACTTGATCAGTGATCTTAATCTAATCTCTTAGAACTCAGAGCAGCAAAACAGAAGCCTACATTTTTTTATTTGAATAGGACTTAATATTTAGCAATCACTTGAGTATTTTGCATTCTGTTGGTCTGTGCCTCCCATCTGTGTAAAGAAAAAGAGAATGTTTATACCTTCTTTTCTTCCCTCACAGATGTTGCAAGATTTAATCAGTTTGAAGAAAGATGGGGTTTTAATTGCATTGCAGGGAATTGAATGCTTATGATACGTGAGAAAAGATACAGTCTGACCAGCAGCAAGACTCATAGAGAAAAGACTGGGTTGAGGAATTTAAAGTACATCTTTCAAAGACTAGTGAACATAAATGAAAGGCAATGTTGCTTCTAGGCTCCCAGTTTAACTTTTTTTTTTCTTTTTCTTTTTCTTTTTTTTCTTTTTTTTTTTTTTTTTTTTTTTTTTTTTCTTTTTTTTTTTTTT
>VYXF01004882.1:53773-165829 GCA_013397295.1 Polioptila caerulea | reverse complement strand
AAAAAAAAAAAAAAAAAGGTTTCGACATGATTTGGTTCAAAACCAAATATAGAAATACCATTATGTGGATTTTATTACACAAAATAGAGTATCTGAATTTTTGCCAGTTGCTGTTCCAACCATTCTCACCTTCCCTGAAACACACTCATAGTAGAAACAAGCTGAGGAAAAAAGTAGAAGATTGTCTGGTGTCCAGGATGAATCAACCATCACGGAATGCTAAAAAGGAAAGTAAACAGTAAAAAAATCTGCCAACCCAATGTCCCCTGCCCTGCCTCCTCCCCCAAAAAAACCAAACCAAACCAAACCAAACCAAACCAAATAAAAAAATAATTTAAAAAAAAACAAACAACAAAAGCAAACCACAAAAAAAAACCCCTAAAAATCTTTCAAACTCGAGTTTGACATGGATTCTTTATGTATTCTTTTGAATAAAAATAGAAATAAAAGATCTTTGATTGAAAAGCTGTATCCAGAACAACAGCAAGAAAGCAATATAGTGGTTTCACACAGCCATCTGGTCTTGCCACGGCTTCAGCAGCTGGACCCTGTTAACCCTGATTCTTTTTTTATTTAACTTTCTGTTGTTGGTGGAAAGTGCTTACACATGCAGTATCAAGCCATTTTGTACAAATCTGTACTAATACTCTTAAAACCACACAGCACTCAGAATCCAGGATTAAGGCTTTAAACCAGATGAAATATATATTGGGATTCCAAACAAGTTTTCTTTCTTTTTATAATGCAAATGTGTTAATGCTCTGACCTCAAAACTGAGAGACCAAAGCCTAGATAACTATTAAGAATCTGTTCATCCTTTACAGCTCCTCCAAAAGAGGAGTGCCCCATCCTAAGTAACAGCAAAGTGAGATATCAAGGACTTATATCACAATAACATTATTTTACTTCCCTTCTAATCATAATTTGAGAAAAGGGTATTGCAATATGCTCAAGTTTCTCTCTGTTAAAACAATTTTTAATTTCACAAAGTATAGTATTTTTTAAATCTGTGGTTTCTTGAATGAAAATATTTTAATGATTGAATACAAAATACTGAAAAATGCTGAAACTTTTCTGTCTTGCAAGAAGTTAATAATAAATAACAAATAATAACAATAAATAGTTCAACAGCAGCTTCTATTTTTTGTGATTTTTAAGCACATATGTTTTGTCTTTCATGAGTGTAAAACTTTTGGTATTTATTTCACTAATACAACAATCCAAATTAAAAAAAAAATCACATTACTTACTCAAAATCAGAACTACAATGCCTCATAAAGTTTTTGTTTAGCCAAATAAAATCCAGCTTCTTGTATATTAGACATTCCACATGCTTAGAAAGTGCCCTTTAAATAAAGAGGAATATTGATTCTGTTGAACTTTTTTCATATTTTTTGTTGATTTCAAAACCCCCCCAAAAAGGGGGTGTATGCTGTGTATACCTCTAAGTGAAATAAATATCCCACATTTGTTTAAGGACAGGAAAGAATAAAGACAATACAGAAGTTGTGAAAGGTGCCCTAACTTAATGACTCTGTTTCTTACTTGCAGGAAAAGTAGTTGTGTTTTATATGCATTAGAGTTTGGTGTGATAGAACAAACATACAGTTTCACCCTATTTGATCATCAAGCCATGTCAAACTTGTAGAACTGGCATCTTTGGTCTATGGTGCAGTCTTTTCTCACTGGGGTTGGTATATCCTCCCAGAAGGTCTGGTAACAAGAGCTCTGTGTGAGCCTATGCCCCAATCTGTCCTGTCAACATCTTTATCTGTGCTCTGCAGGAGATGAAAGAGTGAGTTCTCACAGAGTTTGCAGATATCACCAAATTGTGACATGCTCAGGGGTAGTGCTGCAGCACACACTGCAGAAATGGACCAACTTTATGAAAATCCACAAGGACGATTGCAAACTCCTGTCCCTAGAAGGAAGAACTGGTTGCACATCCGGGACTGACCAGCTGGGGAGTAGCTCTTGTGGAAAGGACATGGGAACCTCAGTGGACCATGTGATCAGTGTGGGCCAACAGTTTTCTTGGAAAATGGCCAGTAGTTCAAGACAAGTGATTGTTTCCCTCTATGTGTTTCCTATTAGATCAAATGTAGAATACTGAGGCCAGCTTGTTGTTGCTATCTCCCCTTACCCCTGTCAAGGACGAGTTCAGCTCCTTCAGCAAGAAGGTAGAATCAGGTTCTTCATGCAGTGTGGGTGGACAAAAGACAATGGGCATAAATAAAGTAAAGACATATGTTGTATATGACTTACTGGTTCTATGGATAAAAGTTTTTACTGTGAAGACAATGAAGTCGTAGGATGATTTCCCAGAGACTGCAGTTTTTAACCTTGGAGTTTCTCAAGATGCAGCTGGATAAAGACTTGAGTAACCTGGTCTGACCTCATAGCTAAAACATGTTTAATGTTGAACTAGAAGCTGCCTGAAGTATCATCTAGCCCACAGTGTTCTGTGATTCTGTGATGCTACTATTTTCTATATATTTTTTAAAAGTTCCTTACTAGTCAGACTAATTGTCTACTTTTTCCACTGTCCTGTTTATGGCAGGAATCAATGGTGGGTACCTGCACAGAAGTTGAAGAATATGGAAATTTAGTAGTAGGGCAGTTCTAAGGAAGAATTCATGATCAGACTTTGTACCAGGACTCTATTTTTGTTAACGTTTCACCCATCTGATTTGCCCTACCACCCTAAAATTTTTCCTTATTCTTTTGCAGTATCAAATGGTCAAGGAAGGCTCCAAGTTAAGGGCAGAACAATGTATGAGGGCCCAGTTAATCATACTCTCCCTATGTATCCACCACAAATAATTTACAGCAGAAGTACTTGTCTCAGTAGTACTGAGACACTGAGACTTGATCTTTGATGTGCACTCATAAGAGAGCAACTGTATTTGCAGACATCTATCAGCGTTCATATTTGTAAAAAGTTTAGATTCTCCATACCACTAAAGCAGTCAAAACTTAATCAGACAATGTCTGAAAAACGTGTGCACATGATTTCTTTTTAGAGAGGAAAGAAACGATTTTCTTAAGGCAAAAATAAGATTCAGAATTTAATGTTGACTAAGTAAAGTGCAAATCCCAAAACTATAGGTTAATAGTGATAAAACTGATAGCCAGACTTTGCCCTTTAGCCAAATGCACATCTATAAAGATACAGCCAATTTTTTTCTTGCAATTTTGCCAGAGAAGGGAAAAAAATACATTACCAGAATTTAACATGCTATATGATTTTGTGAATAACCCTTCAAGCTGTCAGTCTTGGTGCCAAAAGTACTGTGCGACAGCATAAAGCAACAGGAGCATGGACTCGTTTCAAACCCAGGTGCTGAGCAATTTTAAATGCATGAGCTCCTTGTTGTGAAACAATCATTCCCTCTGAGGCTGTGTCCTCATCACTCCATGAGCTGTGCTCATGGTGAATGTGCATTTACTTGTCTTGTAGCTAGTGTTCACATGCAAATTCCTAAGAAAACAGAACTATCTCCTCCTCCTTTCTTTACAGGATGCTGGCCTTGTAAGAAATAGAGCATCACATAAACAGCTGAACTGGAGGGTTCAGCAATTAGGGCAAAATTTTTAAAAGAATGTTAGAGAGCAGATATCCTCTGATACATTCATGGCCGTATACTTGTATCAGATAACAGCAGAAAAAACCCTGCACATTAAAAAAAAAAAAAAAATTAAGAACACTGACAGCCATAGAAGGCTTAGGAACTTACTGTAATTTATGACCCATGTAAATATGGTTTTCCAACACTCAAATGTTTAAGTATTGTGGGATTTTTAATAGATATTAGAAGTCAATTTCAGAATGAATTAAGGATGAGTAAGCAGTATACCAACTGTTTTTATAGCAAAGCTCAGATTAATTTTCAATTCTTAAAGCTACATTCATCCATCATGTAGTTCATCTCATCCAGATTCAGTTGTCTAAAAGTTACTTGTCTTAGTTAAAGCTGGATCCCTTTATATCCCTGAGGCAAAATAGACAGCTCAAGATGAGATAAATCACCTTACAGGGATGCCTATTTCTTTCTTTTGACTATAAAGTGGGAACTAAAACAATGAGGTGAAAATTACACACTTAATCTCTGATTTCTGAAGTATGTATTTGGCAATTTGTTGACTTAGATCATTTTTCCACACAACTGCTTTGATGCTTCTGTAAACCACAGGGTTAAAGAGTGTAGTACAGATTGGGGCAGAAAAAAAATATGGGTCTGCAGGGACAAGGAATAGTTTCAGGTAGTATTGTCAGCAAATATGGATTTTTTTCTAACTTTTAGATATACATGTTAGATGAGATAAAAACATTCACAGCATCTCACTTAAATGAAGTTGAAAATGTTGCACTTATTTACTTCAGAATTGAAATTTAATTATCTATTCAAAACATCTGTTTTCTATTGTTATGTGAAAATTACCATACAGTGTACTGTGAGGATGCTTTAACAAGCTCTGGCAGCAGATCTGTGCCAGAGCTGGATGCTCATCAGTGAGTTGTGCTTGCACTGGGCAGCACAGGGTAGCTACAGTTCCTAGGTAGTCCATCCTCAAGTTCAGTGTCATGCTGAGGGGGGAGTCCAGGAAGAGGTTTTTTGCATATCCTATATCCTGTTGTGTTGGGTCCCCACAGCAGCCCTCGCAGTGCTGTGCTCTGCATTAGTAGCTGGAAAGCTGCTGATAACACACCAGAGTTCTGGCTGGCACGACCTTTGTGCTGTCTCACCAACATTCCCTCAGCACTAGGCTGGGGATGGGCAAGATCCTGAGACAGGACACATCTAGGGCAGCTGACCCATATTAACCAAAGGATATCCCATATCAGATGTCTGCTCAGATATGAAAGCTAAGAGTAAGGGGTGTAAGTCTTTATTTACAGTGTTTGCCTTCTGGAGCAACAACTACATATGCTGCAGCCCAGATTCTCTGGAAGTGGCCAGACATTGCTTGCTGATGGGAAATAGAGAAAACCTTCTTTTTCTCTTTGTTTGTATGTGCACATACTTTCACTTTTGCTTTAGTAAGCCACCTTATCTCAACCTAAATGTTGTTTTCCATCTTATTTTCTCTCCCCTGTCCCGATGAGGAGGTGAATGATAGAGCAGCTTGGTGGGCACCTGATGTTCAATCAAGGTCAATCAAACACATCTATACAGAAATAGAGCAGAGAAATAAAGCAGAATGAATTAGTACGCCATTACACCATCACAGAGTTCTAAAAACAGAAATCAAATTTATTTATAAGAAGCAGATAATATTTTTATTAGACCAAGTGGTAGAAAAATAGCAAGCTTTTGGCCATGTTAACACTCTATATCAGTACTCTATTTTTACAAATATAGGGATTTTTTATATATATATGCAATATATATTCATTATTCTCAGCTTTGCTAACATACCTTCAGAGGAAGAAAATAATAGTGTTTCCAAAACTCAAGTCTTACCATTTCTCACAACAAATGCTATTGTATTACTGAAAATCATAACACTTGTATAAATAACAACACAGCCCTAACTCAGTGAAAGAAAGTTGTGTCATTAATGTCCAACAAACTATACATAAGGCATTGACAAAACACAGATGAGTGAAAATCTCATCCGATTATTTGTTGCTAATTCATGAAAGAAATAACCCACTATGCCCCAAACCCTACAAACAAACAAACAACTAAAAATCAAACCAAAACCAAATCAAAACCAAAACAACGAAACCCAAAACCCAACTTTGAGTCCACTCTGTTACCTAATTATCTGAGTATTTTCTCTGGATAACTGCTGGGAGTAAATGACAACACTTTGACAGAAGAGGCTGCAGAAGTGACTTTTGTGAGAAGGGACTGATTCCAGCAGACCCACTGCAAGAGAAAACTGAGCCTCTCTGTCAAAATTGTGGTGTTACTGGAAAAATGTGAGAAGGGAGGAAGAAAGTGTGAGAAAATAGCCCTGTAGACAGCAAGGTGAGAGAAGAAGGAGGGGGAGGAGGTGCTGCAGGCACAGGAGCAGACATTGTCCCACATGGAGGACCATGGAGGACCATGGTGGAGCAGATATGGAGCTGTAGCCCATGATGGACCCCATGCCAGAGCAGCTAGACACTACCTAAGTGGAGAGTGAAGTCTGGAGCAGAGGAAGGATGTGAGGAGGGAGGAGCTGCATAAAGGAGCACTTACAGGCTGACCTCAATCACCATTCCCCTTCCCACTGCTCTGTTCATGGAGCTTCAAGTGGAGGAGGCTTAGAGGAGAGAGAACATGGGAGTGAAGGAGTGAAATTAAGCTTTGAAACAGGAGAGGAGGAAGCATTGCTTAAATGTCTGTTCTGCCCATGACAGTAATTGGTGGACGATTTCCCTTTCCTGTCTTGACCCATAAACTCTGTCATTCCTATTATCTCTCCCTGTCCTGTGAGGAAGGGGAGCGAGTGAGCAGATGGGAGGTGTTTCTGGCTGAGGCTAACCCACCACAATAACTTAGAGCAGATGAAGGCAACATTTGAAAAGCTTCACCCAGATTTCCAGATACTGATGTATATTAATAGTCTTACTGCTGAGCAATAGACAAGACTCACTAAGACAGTTTAAAACACAGCTTGCCCCAAAATTACCTGTACAGGAAATTTTTGAACTGCTATTATAACAGAATGAATTATTCATCTGTCTGTAACTAGTCAAACAGAGCTGGTGCAAATAGGTTAGGTGAGATACATTAGAACTCTCAGAAGATATTTTGCATAGAATTTACTTGTGAATAGAATTTACTTTCTTTATCCAACTATCTTTCCATTTGTAGTGATAAACATCCATAGTTCCTGATCCTAGAAGAAGCAAGATTTGTTTTTCACATTATCTATTAGAAATTCTGAAATCTCATATGAAAAAATCCTTTATGTGTTTCTCAGTAATTTTAGGAGAGGACCATATTAGACACTTTAACTTACACCTAGCATTGTGCTAACTCAAATCCATTTCCTGGTTCACTGTAAATCCTCAGTCAGCCTCTTTCTAAGGCTGTCTCTACTGCTCTTCAGAAATCTCATCAAAGGACTTTTCTCTCTCTTTTCACTAGGAAAAGCTATTTAAGGTGTTTAAGTCTCTAAATGCTTTAAAAAAACCTTGGTCACAGGTGTATTCTTAGAAATAGAGATATCAGCACGCAGAATAAAAGGAAATTTGTACTTTACTGAGATTTCTATATGGAAGTCCAGAGGGGAATCACAAGTTCCATTAAGGATGTTCTCAGAGTGCATTACTTTTAAGAGGCACTGTAAAGCTACAGTGACTGATATTATTCTGTTTGTTATTTAATACAACTACTGACTTCTCTAAGCTACTGTTTATAATTTTAACAGTCTCTGCAATCCTTTTCTAAAGTTATAGTTGCTCTACAAATATATTTTGTCAAGTTTTGCTCATATTTTAAAATTTCTTCACAAAGAGAAGGAAACAATATAGATGCATTAACAATTAACATTTCAGTATCAGCAAGCTACACTAGAAAACTGTGAAAGAGGAGTCATGTGTGAGTTGTGCTCATGTAAGACATGGTTACAGAGGACAAATTTATCTTCAATGCAGTACCTCAGTTCCTCAGAACTATTATTTTACAGTAAGAAGTCTTAGCTTTGAAGAAAAAGCTACTACTATAAAAAATTATTTGTTTTTGGTGTCAAAGGGTGGATGGATCTAATTGGTGAGCCTAATTGATGAGCCGATTAGATCAGTTATAGCTATAGTTATATATGATAGATATATTACTTAAAGAGACCCGTGGAAAGGAGAATCCCTTTTTTTTTAGTGATTTCCAATTATTGTGTCCAGCACAGTGTACTATGCTTCCATGGCACTGAAAGAAGCAAAATATTTACTATAAAATATACTGAGAAACTGGAATCTACCTATATTCACTGCATACCCATAAGAAATAATGATCAAATAAAAATACTCGTGTAATGTCAGAAGACAGAGAAAGAAATTTTGAAAGGGATTGTGATGACAATGACTATAGCTTGAAGCATTCTAAATACAAGTGCAAACTATTAATCACAACAGAAAGGAAGACATAAAATGCAGGTTGTTAGTGAGAGAGTGCCAAAAGACTAAAAAAAGAATTTCAGTCCAAGTGTTCCTTCCACACAGTGTAGTTGAAACTATAAAATAGCAAACATAATAAGACAAAAAGCATCTTTCACTTCAAAAGCCAAGCTCTAATATTCAAAATGGAAAAAGGGATGAAGAATCACCTTTTCAATTCAGACTGAAAAACAAGCCTGCTCTTAGTGGTTAAAAATACTACTCTATGTTTTATAATCAGAACTGTAGGAGCTCATCAACTCTAAGATTCAAAGCACAAGTTTTTCAGCTTTGACACATCAGGATTATGTGCTTTGCACAAGCAAAATTATGGTGCATGGTTTTCCCCATCTCTAAATATGGACTACAACCCTTTTTCACCTTACAAGAGGTTTTGCAGTAGTTAAATCATTATTTGGTTTAATAATATTATATAATATCCAGACATTTCTACTTCTATTGTCAAGTTACTGAGTAAACATTGTTTTTTACTTGACTCACCATCTCATTCAAAGTGCCACTGTACTATTCCAATAATCTGTGGGCTTAATAGCAATGTTTTTATTGTCATGAAGATGTTCCTTGATAATAGGTATTGCTTCCTGTGTTATTTATTTGATTGACTAAATATTTACAGAGGCAATAAAAATTAATTTAAAAATTAAGAATTATTAACTGTAAAAAAACTTTAAAATTATTGGAAATGAGAGCTCTGATCAGATGCTAAAGGAAGCATCCAGCATTATGTGTATTGTTTTTAGGAAAGATCAAGGGCTTTGTAATATGTCTTTTGAACAAATAAACATGGTTCCTGTGGTTTTGACCATCTTATTTCATAAAAAGCTCCTGTACAAATCTTTGTGTCATAATATTTTAAACTTGTTACCTTGATAGACCCAAAAGCCACAGACAATTGTAATGTTATCAATCAATACATCTAGCACAGCTGAACATCTTAAGTCTTATAAATTTACTCAGACTTAGTTACATATAAATGGCATAGATTTCACTTACATCAGTTTATTTGTACACTACAAATGGCTAATATATTAACCTTTACAGTGTGTGTTGGTGGTTTTCTAGGAGCAAAGTTGCATGGGTTGGTGTTACTGCACCTAATATTATTAACTATTGGTGGCCTCTTTGTAAGAACTTGGATTTGAAAGATTCACACTTAGATTAACATTGTCTTTGTTTTTAGAGATAGTTATTAAAAATATCAACACCAATGAGTTCAGTTGTGTTTTCATGTAAAAACTAAAGCCCGAGTAAGTGGAAACAAGGAGGGAGCATCTGCATTTTTCTATAACTATAATGTACCTATTCCTGCATAATTTATTTTTAAGCAAGTAAAAAAAAAAATAAATCTTATCACTATGGAAGCAGAAGAAAAGGTATGTTTCTGCATGAGGGTACTTATGTGTGTCCAAGCATGTAAGTAACTGAATAGGACACGTTCTTTGTTCTTTAGAACCTATTGCTTTAAAATGATATTTATATTTGTGTAAAAGAGTAATTTCATGTAAACATATATAAATAGGGCTATCAGACAATTCTTTCTCAGAAGCTAAGATTTCCAGATAATTTTTTCAGAGATTTTTAGATAATAGAGACACTGATGTGATGGGAACTTCCTCTGAATATCGGTCATCTGTCTTCCTCTGGATGCAGGAAAAGAAATGAAAATTACAGTCCTAAGTTAATAATAGGAGCACATGTTGTAGCCCATTGACACATTTCTTCCTTAGAGCTTGGTGAGATATCGAACTGGTTCATCTTTCTCTTTGTCAGTTATTGTTTCAGAGTCCACTTTGAGCACAAGGAAATATTGAACTTGACATCAGATGAGATTCTGTTCCTTCATATCATATTTCCCTGTGTGATAAGTCCTGACAAAGAAATAGGAACTAGTATCCGAGGTGGTTGTTTCCCAGACTTCTATTGCTTACCTCCAGAGGGATCTCAGAGAACTCTGTTTCATAACCAGTGATTATGCCAATAACAACTTACACATATGGAGCAGGATATTTCAGTCTATTTTTTCACATTTAGAGAAATGAACAAAAATCTTAAAAGAAAAAAAACTTTTTTAAAAAAAAGTTTAAGGTCTCCAAGTATAAGTTTAATTCCACGCTGAAACAAAATTAAGACTTTTAACTACTCTACCAAAAAGAGGTAGAGGGCAATATATCCAAGACAGACTTGCCACCAGCTCTGTATTTAGATGTTGGAGAAAGAAAGAGAGGGGAGAAATTAAATCAGGTAAGGATATGCATCTTCTGTGTGTCTTTCACAGCCGACTCAAACAATGAAAGATCAGGATTATAAAATTTATCCTTTCCAGATTCTTCCTGGCATGCTACCCTAGTTCGGAACCAAAAATATAGATTAATAAAAATTGTGTGTTTTACTTGATTTTGAAAGAAAGACCAGAAAGTACCCCTCCAAATAATTTTCAACTCTGAATAATGATTTCTCATGGCTCAACTTCTCTCGTTTCATCTTTTTTTTCACATGAAAAGCTCTCTTAATGAAATCTTAGTTAGACTAATGAATATTGCTGGGCAAAAGAACAGAAAATGCTGTCAAGTAAATAACAACTGTCTCTTCCAATGAGCATCCATGTGCAACTTTGAGGCAAATCATAGAAGATTGGGCATTACATATGTTATCAGCCTTCTTGAGTTTTTTCAGGGTCTGTCTTTTTCATTCTAGTTACAATCCAGAGCTTCAATGCATCTGTGATATAGGAACCAGAACATTATCTGAGTGAAAGCAAACTGATTTACTGGCAAAACACTTGCTGAGGTAAAAAATCTCTTGTTTGAAGGTGTGTTGGGACACATGTATCATTAGGTAGTGTGTGTTCAGCTTTAGATCATTTGCTACAGAAGTCTTACTGCTACTCCTGACAGCCTTGAATTTTCAGATAGAAGATAAGGTTCATAATGGTTCTCATTTTAAGAGACTGGGATTTAGCAGCTGCTCCTCAGCCTACATGAAGAGGCTGAAAAATTCAATATGAACAACTTCCTATTTCCTCATCAAAAAGAGTAAACACATGCAAATAGTAGTGATGTGTAAACTTCTGCATTGTCTCCACATCACCTACTATGTGCAGATCAGTTTACTTCTTACTCAAGCAAGTTAGAAGTATAATAGACCTGTGCAAAAGGATTAAAAAGAGGCTGAAATAATTTTCAGGCGGAACAAGACAAAAAATAGGAAGTTCTCTGGATCATTTATGCTACTATTAGTAATCTAATCGGCCAACATGTCCAAAAAAAGCTTTTAACCTATTTGGAAGCTATAGCAGGTAAACATATCAGCATAGAGCTCAGCCTCAGGAAAAGAACCCTACTTCTCAATTATAGGAGTTTCCCAACAATGCCTTTTCATTTCACTTTCGGAGCTTGGCCAATACACTGAACAGCTTCTGCTTCACTTCACTGTGCTGTATACAGGATTTATGTGCTTAGTCTTTTGCTCAGTCTTGGTGCTTGATCCTTTGGTTGAATTTACTGAAGAGTTCTTTGTTTTTGGGGAAAGATTACTATGGGTAAATAGAGGGAATTTTTCACTTAGTAGTTATTACTGATATTCAGAATGCTAATTTCATCAGTGAATAATGTTTTATACACCTCTAACAAAAACACTGCTTATGCTATCAGCTGAGATTTCCAATGAAATTTTATCTTATATATGTAGAGATTTATATATAAATTAAAGTAAAATGTTATTAAAATATAATTACATTATTGCAAGCAATATAGCATGTATAAGCTGTAATTATAAGTCATGATTTACAGCGTATAACTATTCTATTTATTTTATATTGCGTATTTAATAATTATTGTTATTTCCATTTATATTCATTTGACAGCAAAAGATGTTCCCCAGATTGTATTTCTATTAGAAGTAGAATATTTAATTTGACTTGCTAAAACTTTATTCTAGACTCTGAATTAGTTGGGGTCTGCTGTGCATTTATATGCTGACTGCTGGATCTAAGATAATAACAATAATCATCATTTTGTGTGAAGATAATCTTGCACAGAAGCTGGAATATTGACTTAAGTACATGACTATCCCTACTCCCTGCTGGTCTGGTTATTGAGCCACAGGTCCTGTTTAGAATGCCATCATTATGGGCAAACATTTCAGAAAGGAATATTGTCTAAAGGCTTGTCTACATTATGGATTTTTTTCTATGGGTATTGTTGCACAAATATACAGTTTATTTATTTGCTTTAAAACTCCCATATGGCTTTCACTTGATTTCTAACTGAACTGAACACTGAAACAACAGAAATTCATATTTCCCTAAAGAAGACTTTACTAAGACACTGAAATTTTATTCAGGGACCTTCACACCCTTTTAAAATTGTGAGTCCCAGAGCTGCACCAATGCTGAGCACAGCAAGAAAATCAACTCTTTTGACAGTCTGTGTTTGGTTTTCCCTCTTGGCAGACAAGGCTGACTCATATTGACTGTACTGTTGACCAGCACCTCCAGACCCTTTTCTGTTGGCTGCTTTCAAGCCACTCCTCCCCTTGTACTTTTGTTGAGCATTACTTCATCCTGGGTGCACAATCTGGTGCATTGTTAAATTTAAACCCATTATTTATAGGCCACTACTCCAATCTATCTAGAATTCTCTGGGATGATCAAGAGCAGCTCCCATTTGCTCATCAGCAAACCTGCCAGTGGTGCACTAAACTTCTGTATTCAGACTGTTGGTAAATATATGGAACAGGACAGGCCCCAGCATTGAACCCTGAGGAACACCACTGATGATTCGTCTCCAGACAGATGCAGCCCCAGTCTCTAAAACCCTTTGAGCTCTGCCTTTCAGCCAGTTCTTCACCCAGCACATCATGAACCTGCTCATTCCACAGCTGGACAACTTTTGTGGAAGAATGTTGTGAGGAACAGTTTTAAAAGCCTTCCTAAAATCCAGTAAAACTACATCCACTGCCTTTCCTTCATCCACTTGATCAGGGACCTTAACACAGGAGGAAAAGAAGTTAATGAAGGCTGTATCCTGCGAGAGGAACTCCAAGCTGGAGCAGGGGAAGAGCATGAGGAGGAAGAAGAAGCAGAAAAAATAAATGGACTGACCACAAACCCCCTTCCCCATTCTGCATAGTCCAAAGTGAGAAGGTAGAAAAGTCATGACTGAAGATGAGCCTGGGAAAGAGAGTTATGAAGATGTTTTTAGACTCATTATTGTTTCTCATTATCTGGTGCTTTTTTTTTTTTTAAATTCAAAGCAAATCAAATTCTTTTCCCCAACTTGCTCCTGTTTTTCTGTGACAGTAAATACTGAGTGGTCTTCCTGTTCTTATCTAAATCCATGAGTTCATCATATTTTCTTCCTCTATCATGTTGATGGAGGGGGAGTGATAGAATGATTTAATGACTTCTGGATACTAGCCGAGGTCAAATCTCCACAACATTAAAAAAAAAAAAAAAGAAAGAGTGAAAAAAAAAAAGAGTTTTCTGATTATCTAGAATGCACTATAATACATCTCTAGAGTCTAGTTTAAATTTTCTCACAGACCTCAAGAAAAGTTAATTTATCAATTATAGTTGCACAGTTTCTTGAACTTCTTGTTGAGTATCTTTGTATTCCTGCAAGAAAGTGGTAGTTATTCAGTGCTACATTGTATTTAGTATGAAATGTCCTTTCTTTTTTCCTGATCTAATCCCTTTTCATCTAAATAGCTGAAATTCTAAAAATACTGTGCCTGTATTTTCTCCTTAAAGACTGAAATATATTTCCATACTTGTGGCAAGTATTTTCTATGAAGCTAGGCTAAATTCTTCAATGAGTCATTCTTCTCACTCATTTTAGATCCCTAATTTATGGATGTTCCTCCAAATCTTTTTTGGAGGTACTACACTCTATTCATTTCATAGCAAGAATATTTAGACAAGAGTTTCAAATTAGAGGCATACCTTTCAAATAGGAAGATAAGGCAATGGTAACTTTTCTTATAAAATATAAGGAAGATATCAAGATCAAGATAAAGAAGAACAAGGTCATTGAGTGACAGTAAAGTTTTTCCTTTGTGCTTTTGCACTTCGACATTAGTTAGAATGAAAGTCAACATAAAACCCCTCAACTTTCTTGAAGGTTCTTGAAGCCTGTGAAAGTTAAATTAATTCAATCTTTAAGGGAAAATTTGAATACCACATCTGTCTCTTGTGTATGCTAATGATTTTGACACTTATAAATAAAATGAACAGTGCAGTGCAGAATAATTGCTTATTTCCAAAAACTTCATAAAGATTTTTATTATGTATAGTTACCCTGTGTGCTTGCATGAGTGCTTTAAAGTCTCCCTCAGCAGGCATTGATACAGTAGACCATAGCACTAAAAAACCCCCATTATAGCCTATTATGTCAATGAACTGTGAATGAAGAATTTCCTTGGTAGTATTTATTGGTGCAATACACCATGACATCCGTAGAATGTATGATAATGCATTTGATGGAGGAATCATAACAGTTATATTAAGATCTCATGGAAATTGAATAGTACTGTCCCATGCACTTCAACCAAAATCATAATAGCTCTAAAGTGTCTCCAGTGATCACCATGGAGGAAATTGAGAATAATTGTTACTGTGGCAGACCTGATCTTTGAGTATAAGGTTTCCCATCACACATTTTTTTCAGTAAATGCTAAAAAAATACATTTAAATGTGCAACAGGTTTTTATTTAAAACTCCATAAACCATAAGACATATTTTTTTTCTCTCCACATTTAACTAATTACATTGCATCTTGAAGTATTATAGGGGTCTAAAAAGACTGTGTAATCTTATTGACCATGTGTGCCATAATCCTCCCTAAATACAAAAGATGTGTAAAAATAATCCAACAAAAGCCAGGAACTACAGAGCTAAGGCTTTTTGTTCCATCCCTAATATATTCTACATGTCTGGGGGTTGCATTTGATTTTCTTCAGTCCTAGGCAGACTGGCTAGTAAAATACCAAGGTGATTGAGGACGGGACATTGTTAAGCCTCTCCTTTTCACCCTCTTCATGGGAAGGTAGAGGATTGTGCAGTTTTCATGAAGGAGTTGCTAATTAGCAAAGAGTAAACTTAACATAACTTCCCAATAAGAATTCCTTCAATATAATCTCTTTTTTCAAGAATTAAGACTCAGTGTAGCCTCCACAAATGCCTTATACGGAGTTCCTAAAAAGAAATTAGGTTTCCCAAATCACTAGTAACTTCTGAAGCTTTCTGAAATCTGTACTGCTGTAAGAAAAAGTGAACAAATATAAAAAGGTTATATGGTTCTTCCTCATAGCCAGAGCAAGAGCCATTAGAGATGTTATTCTTTATAACAGATCTTAAAGAAGACTGCTGTAAAGGACAAATTCTGCAGCAAGATTGAAATCTCAGACTGTTACATGAAGTTCCTAAAGTACACAGAGACAGCAAGTAAAAAAATCTAACCATATTGGAAGAAACACCAGTGATTTTGCAAAGTAAACATTTTATTTCAGAGAATGGAAAAAAAAACCCCAAACCCCAATAAACACTAATTGATATTTTTATTATACTCATATAATCCTTTATGTGAAATACTGAGATAGAATTATTCTTCACTCCTTCTTTGCTTTTGTTTTTTTAAAATATTTTTTATTTTGTGCAGGTTGGTACTCTTTGCAGGTTTTTTTTGCATAGACAGCTTGTCTTTTTTTTTTATTTGTTTAGTTTTTTTCTTTGTCAATGGAAAGGATATTTCACAGTGAGATCTAGCTTTTCTTCTGCTATAAATTCATTTACATATCTGTAAAGTGAGTGAAAAATAATTTCATCGCTTGGTTGGTTAAAATTTGTGAGCAGTCTGTGCATGACTAACCAAAGTCTGAAACAGTGGATAATCAGGGTGAAAATACATTTTAAAAAATAACAATTCACTAACTCTTAAAAATTATTAATTATACATTAGATAATGGTAAAAGGCTATGAAGCAGCTAAGTGTGTACAACATATTTTGCAAAATCCACTTCTGCATTCATGTTACTCAAGTTAATCTGGGAATAAATTTATTCCCCAAATTGAAACAACTTCCTTTGATACAGCAAAAGGTTTCTGTATGGAAACTACTGCTGAAAGCCTCTGTTTGTTAACTACAAGGCAGTGCCTTGGGAATACAGTGATATGTTTTTTCAATCAAAAGTTGAGAGCTCCCTATAGCCAGGCTTGTAGAAAAAATTCAGCCTCTTTTCAACAGTGGAGTGTAGAAAGGATTCAGTGAAGGAACAGAAGCATTTTTGTAATATGGTCCTTTTAAAAGACATGCTTTTTCAGAAGTTGTCAAAAAATAATTGAAGCCACCTCTGTAATTTGATAAATGAAATAATTTGATTTGTTAAAATACCTCTTTTGATAACAAAAATTTTGAACCAAAATGAATTCAATTTTTTAAATTACTTCATTCTGAGCAAAATCAAGCTATATAATTTATGGTTTTATTAAAAATATCATCCAGTATTTGAAGGGGTTAAATATAATTCAAAAACTAAAATAAAAATATATTCTTAAATATAGGCCCTAAATGGACTTTTTAAAGAATGACAATAGTCCTATGTAACACCTTTTGTAGAACATTAAATAGGATCAAAATATTATCCTAAAGATTGAAAAGGAAAGCAACAATTGCAGTTTAATAAATCCAGTTACAGAGCTTTACTTTCTTATTTCCACATCCTGCACTTATTGCCTAGCACACCACTGTTTCCTACACTGTCATAATAAAAAAATATAAAACATATGCAACTAGCAAATAGATTTGGTTTTGAAATACTTACAGCTTTCATGTTGTTCACCAAAGATATAGGAGCGAAAACGGTTCTGCTTGTGAGTCCCTAAAGAGTCCTTGTAGGAAATTTAATGCAAATGTTATTCTATTTTTATGTCACATACTGTGCCCATAATAACTGAACAAATTATTGATTTTCAGTAGGGAGATTATTTAAAACACTTATTCTATGATTTCTGGATCAGTACTAACCATCAGCATGAAGAGTACTCTTATTTAAAATGTGTAACTTATTATGTTACTGGAGAAACTGCTGAGTCTACAGTAACATGCTACTGACGTTTGGTATCACTGCCCTGGTCTTTATATTTAAAATAATTGAAATATTTATAATATTTCTATATATAATTTTACAATAGTGTAGTTTAAAATTACTATATATATTTCAGGTCATTAAATGCTTCACCCGTGGGACTCACAGCTTCAAAAATTAAAATCATATTACTGTCAGAAACGCCAATAACTCATTCTAGGTGGGACAAGGAGAATTCAAAAAACTCCCTGCTTATCAGTTTGCATGGAAGAGCTGAAAGAGGGGCATATTTCTCAAGACAGAGAGGCTCCAAAATCCCAAAACACAGGGGATGATGAAGCTTACAAATGTCATTCCCTCTTGCATTTAATTTGCCTTGATACCCAGTTTTCCAGCCACATCCACAAACCTACACCTTCCCTTGCTTTAGGCCCATACAGTCAGCTACACCTCACCTGCACCTCAGCCTCTAAATCTTCCTAATAAAGAAAATTCTCATGGCCTGGTCACCCACTGCAAACATATCAACTATATTTGCTGCCGACTCGCAGTATATATTAGTTAAATAAATGCTATGCAGGGTGAGTAGTTTTTGAGCAAAGCTCAGGACACTTGTCAGAACAATGGTTTTGCTAGTCTATAATAGTTACACCTCAAAAAATGTGAGAGAGAATAATTTTGGACTGGAAGATCAGAAGCATTTCTTAGGAATTTTACAGTAGAAGTGTGTTATTGTGGCACATGTATGTAGTTATGTTATGTAGTGCCACTATCAGAGGTACATAGAAGTCACATCTGTTGTGTGAGTGAGGATTGGTCACTTCTTGTTGTCTTTCCTGCAATCCAGTATAAGGACACATCAATGTACACCAAATGTTACAGGGAATTGTCCATTGCAAGGAAGTTTATCTCTAATTTGACCTAATAAAAAAGAAATGCTAGCAAGGGCAATCCTCTGTTAATTCAGTCTGCAACAAGTGGGACCTGTTTTATTTTTATTGACAAACTCTCTCCACTGAACAAGAATTTATGTGTATAAAAGTGTTTTGAAACCATATCATGTGTCTCAAATTAGATTGTAGATGTTGAAATATAACATAATACAATTCCCCACTCTCTAGATTTTCTTCCTTCATGTTTCTATGAAAGGACATACTCAAATTAACACCGGTGAAGGTCATGAGTCACCTATTTCATGTAGTAGTACCTGTCAGGAGAGAAATTTTTTCACATAATTCAGTCTATGTGCGTGAAATGTAATCTGTGTAATTTCTGACTGCTGAAGTTGAAATTATGTTGAAAGGTAATTTTTTTTAATGCCGACATTGATATTGCTTCCTATTAATTCTGTTAAGTGATGTGGTAAGAGAGACTCTCCAAAGATTGCTTCGAACCTTTATGTGATCAACACAAAAATGTTAGTAGAATATTTCAACTTTTTGCCTTATGACTCTATTATTCATTTGCACATAACTACAAAAGTGGAGGCCACATCCAAGCTTATCGATTAGAATATGCCATTGTGTGATATATTTGGTTCTTTCATTTCTCTTGTAAAAAACAAACTGCCCATTCTCAGACTTCCAGCTGACTAAAAGCTGCAGCTATATTATTTTTTGCATTAAATAACACCACATACGAAAACATTTATAAAAATTTGTATTCGAAGGACTGCAAAAGCCAGACCCTCATAACTTCTGTTAGTTGTCACTCATGGTTTTAACTTTCTCTCTTTCACGATGATATCACTTTATTAAAAGGAAGTTATGGATTATTAAAATATGCATATAAATAAAGGGAGGGTACAAGTGTTTGGTAGAAAGGGAATGGCAGCTTTATTCTGTTTTATTCACATTGAAAACTTTCCAAAAAAAAATGAAACAAGGGATTTCTCTAGTTATTATAAATAAAATGGAAAAGATAAGAGAGTTGACCATCTACATTTTTAAGTAGACTTATTGTCAATCTGCAAACAAAAACCAACACCAAAATCAAATGCAACTCTTGTACCTCACTGCAACAGTCATTAGTTGACAATCTATAGTGAGGAAGGCACAATGAAAATTTCCTGAATGAGTTAAAATTTCTCCTAATGATTGAACTATCATTTGTATTTCATGTTTTAGAAATATTTTTTTGTTCTTTGTTGAGTGCTCAATGTCATCTTTCCTTTTGTTAGAAAGTAAATTAAATAACTCAAAGAAGCTTTGTGCAGAAATGTTTGCTCCTTTGTTCAGTCCCAGAATGTTGGGAATACAGATAGCCTCCTTTCTTTGCAACAGCAAGTGTAATAGGTTTGACAAGAACATGAGAAGGATAGTTGTGAGCAAAGACAAAATGCAAATAATATGGCTTAGGGCCCGGTTAGGGAACAACTAGCACAAGTGTGAGCTATTATTACCCTGTCAAGCTTTGCTGAAGTCATTTTAAGCTCAAAAATCTTTATTTTGGAATTGATTTGAAAAAAGCCTGAAAAATAAAATAAAATTGGGCTACTTGCCACTACTTTGTTGATAATATGATACACAAAACAGGTCTTTCCTGAATTCAGAAGAGAGAGACTTTAGCTGCTTTTCAGCAGAAATTACAAACTGAGTGCTTTCCCTAATTGGGCAAGACACTAATATCTTATCCTGTGCAAATAGCAAAATCTTTATGAAAATCATTTTGACTTATCTTTGTTCTCCTTTGAAATGACACAAAAACAGCTAAGCATAAAAATCTATGGGAGTTTGGCACATAAACTGCTGGATCCACTAACTGTAAGACTTCAAGGAATTTAGTGTTGACTATTAGTAATTGGTGTACTTCTAATCAACTATTGTCTAAAACCAACAAATTCTGTTTATTTTTCCTCTTGTACTATCTTGAGGTAGAGATGCTGCATGATGGTTGCCCTGGAGCATATCACAATGAATAAGTACAACACTCTTTTACCTAAGCCTAGCTCATACTTCAGCTGCCAGTCCCTCTAGCAAGTCCCAGGGCCTTACGGACCTGCAAAATTTTCTTAGGCAGCAGTTCCAATAAGAAGGAAAGGAAAAAGAAAAACCCAGGAAGCAAACAGTGTTTTGTTTAAAATAGGAGCCGAGATCACATTCTAGCAGCATCAAAACCTACATCGCTGATAACAATGACAGTACAGAAACGAATAATCATTCTGGGAGATGTGATATAATTTTCCTTCTCTAAACAGCTTCAAAAGAATAAGCAGGGAGAATATCTTAGGTACCTTCTTCCTCTTTATCTCTTGCGACAGAAAGCTTTATGGGTTTCTAAGCTGTTCCTACTGTCCCCCAGACTTTGTCAGTATTGGTGAGACAGCAGGGGTGGAAGGTACACAGAAGAGTGTTGACAGCTCTGCTTGGCTGTGTTATTTTTCCCCACGTGTAATACCTGCGATGTCGCATTGATATAACTTTCTTTTCGCGGCAGTACTCCATTTCCTGAGTTATACTGACTGCCCTTCAAAATCACAGCCTAAAGGTAAATCAGCACTGTCTACTGGGCCTATTTTAAACAAAACTACCAGGAAGATGCCTAATGAAAGCATTCTGTATGGCAGCACCCTGCCAAAAACAGGCCATCCTACTCAAGAAACAAGCTTCGTCAAGTCTGACTACATTTCAAGAATGTAGAATTACAATATTTCCCTCCTTCATGGCAAATCCTGCTTATCGCAATCATCGTTTGGTGAGGTGTTCCACATTCTGTGATCCAACAGCTCAGAACTAATACTGTTTTATTTTAAACTGTAATCTAAATTATAACTGCTTCAGGGATCACTTCAGACTATGATTACAGGTTGCACTACCAAAAATCAGTGATACAGGTGTTAAATTATCATGATAATGGTCTCCTGGTGCAGAGAAACAACCCAGAATATATTGCAGCTCCATTTTCATAACACTTTGTAAGATTCTTTTGCATAGAAGTGAATGAATTCTTCCTGTTTTCAGAAGCATAAACATCTGGTGACCTCCTCTCTTTCTGCATTATCATACAGCATTTTAACTTTAGTGGAGATTGCAAATAATTATAATAATAATTATATTTATTACACCACTGCAGAGTTGATTTGGAACTCATCAGATAATATGAATTACCTTTTAAATAAAGACTTAGGATAAGCCAACCGAATAAAACCCCCCAAAACTGTGAAAGCCATCTAACCAATGTTTAGATAGATATGTTGTTTATCTAATGAAATAGTCACATCTAGGTCTTTTATATATATCTCTAAGAAAAAAAAAAAGAGAATTTAATGAGCACTATGCTCCTGGCTTATTTTTCTAATTACTTTATGATGAGATGAATTTGCATCCAAGACATTCTATTTCCTTCAAGTAACTACAAGTTGAAGGTGCCTCCTCTGGATCCAGAATACTCCTAGGATCAATCTCCTCCATGCTGTCAACCTAGCAGTCCTTCTAAATTGTAGGCTTGACTGCAGGGTCAATGCAGTCCAGCTGTAGAGAAAGGAGCACTGTTGTGGAACAGCTAAACCCTCAAAAAATCCAAAGTATTTACTCTGCACTGGATGGTTTTAATGGTAAGGGAAGGAGAGAGATAAAGGCCTTTAGTTTGATAAATCCATGTTCAGGGTTAGCTGGCTCCACAATGTTTCAACTGAACTGCTTTTAACACCTGAGCAAGCACCATTGCCTGTGCAGAGCACAGCCACCAGCATTTGATGCGTTCTAACACATCTCTGCACTATCCATATGGATCAGTTAAATGTCTCTGTGTCTGTTTTCCAACACTGAGGTAACTGGTGTGGGAACATCCCTAGTTTTTGTGCTCTTATCCATACAACAATAGCCCTGCTTTCTAAACATGCAAACAACCTGCAATCCTTGCTTTCTCAGATTCCCCAGCCTGGGGAAATAAAACGAAATACTGTCAAGTGGCCAAAATTATTCCTGAGAGTTTCCATCAATTTGGTAACAGAGACAGCCAGGGTCTTCAGGTCACTTCCAGTATTACTCTCCATGCCCAGACTCCCTTAAGGATTCCACCTACCCTGATCACAATGTCTATTTAAGCCCCGGTTGAACTGGTAGAAACTTTTTACAGTTGCTGCTAGACCTGCTGCTGAGCAAGAATCTGAAAAGACATTTTTTTCACCAAAATCTCTCATGAGAATAAATCCCTACACTGAATTCAGACTAATTAATATACGTAGTTGAAGCTACTATTTGGTGAAGCAACAATAGAATGTAATCCTGTTTCTCTTTTTCTTTCAATAATTCTTTCAAGAATTTTTAAATATATTAACAGCACAAAGACATTTAGAGATAAATCTGTTACTTGATGAGGTCAGTTGCCTCACAAGAAAATCTCTGTCTTTAACACTGGTGATGGACACTGGGCCACCTGGAACCTTATTTTGGAAGACTAGGAGGATGATAAACCCCCAGATGAATCTGAACTTGTTTGAGACATACTGCTCCACCTCGGTGCACATGGGGCCCCGTGGGAGTCATCCTAGGGTACTGAAAGAGCTTGGTGATGTTATTGCAGGACCTCTCTCTGTTATTCTTTAATTGTCTTCAGAGTGCATGTCCCCATGGAATGGATGTTGGCAAGTGTTGTGACAATATTCAAGAAGGATAAGAAGGAAGACCCTGGTACTTACAGGCCTGTCAGTCTCCCTTCAGTGGTAAAATTATGCAGTCACTGAAATTTACTGAAGAACACTTGAATGACAACAAAATCTTTGGTTATAACAAGGTTCATGAGGAGAAAGTCCTACTTAACAAACATAATTTCCTTTCATGACAAGGTGACCCATCTAGTTGATCAAGGGAAGCCAGCTGAAGTGTTTATTTTGGCAAAGCTTTTGATACTGTCTCTTGTAGAATTTTTCTGGACAAGAGGTCTAGAAGAGGTATTCATCTCAAAGAAGAGAAGGAGTGACCTCATCACAGTCAAAATCTTCCTCAAGGTAGGCTGTTGAGGGGGAGTTAATGATCTCTCTCTGGTGATAGTATTTGAGGAAATGGAAGGAGAAGCTGCACCAGTGGAAGTTCAGCTTGGAAATTAGGAAAATGTTCTTCACTGAGAGGGTGGTCAGTCACTCGAACAAGGTCCCCAGGGAAGTGGTCATGGTCCCAAGCCTGCCAGAATTCATGGAGTGCCTAAAATGATGATCTTAGCCATCTGATTTAGTTATAACCAGTCCTGTGAGGAGCAGGGAGTCAAAGTCATTGTTCCTTATGGATCTCTTCCAGTAGGAATTATTCTGAGTCTATGCTTTAGAAATCAATATGGAAACTACATTCATGCTCTAAGACTTAGGTTTTAAAAGGCTTGAATGTAAAAACGGGTTTCATGCTTACCATGAATTATTATAAGACTCTTACTCCTAGTTTTCTTTTGCCAATATGAATTTCTAACAGTATAATACTGTTTTGTAATACTGATACATTTGCATATTTGCTATGAAGGTGTTCTACTTGCTTATATTTGGCACTGAAATTTTAAGTCCCTGTATTATCCATGAACAAGATGATGTAATAATACCAATTTAATTCTTCAGAAGACAGACACAAAATTGAGCGTGTTGCTATCTGTGGAAGTGTTTATCCAATTTAAGCTTATTCTCACTGAGGTCATTTCAGTCTATTGAATAGCTCATAATGCAGAAAGCAAGACAGACTTAACAAGGGAAAGAAAGAAGATTAAACAGAAAGAGAAGGATTACTTAAAGAAGATGTTCTGTGGTGAGGAAGAAGCTTTCAGCCTTGTAAACTGTGAGGTTTGACTTACAACTCAGCACACTGCACTCACGTATCACATATGTACATGTACAAATATTGGTCCCACTGAGTTCGTGGCCAACAATATGTTCTGAGTTCACAGAACACTCAGTAGTAGAATCTATAACTCAGATGCTTTCAGAATAATAACTAAAGAAATTTAGTCTTTAATTAAGTAACTTCAAAGCACATCTTTTCTTCTAATAGGCAGCACCTGCAACACATGAAAATGATTTGTTGGGATTACTAGATTTTTCTAATTGTTCAGAGGTAATTGACTGCACCCATATGCACATTTAACGTGTCTTTCAATGAAAAAAATGCATAGAATTTGCAAGGTGATTCGTTCATTAAAAAAGAGGGAAAATGTTCAATAGTCTATTATAAACATAGTTAATGATTTCAGAAGAGATCTACACAAGTGCTGGACAAGATAATAAAGATTGCAGATTTAATGGCTTTGGCCTTCAGAATATTTAACCATTTGGTAAAAATTACCTCAATTACATATCTAGATGATACTTTATCTTGAGCTGAATACCATAAATTTTTCCATTTCTATAAGGGTATGCCACCAAATGCAAATTTTTTCACCCAGTTTCTCACATCTGCACAAATAAAATACAGTATTCACTATTTTTATTCTGTTATGAGGAAAACAGTGGTGTTTAGTCCAGATTTCTAGATCTAAATCTGTCCAGTGACAATATAAATTATAGCACTATGAAACAAACTGTTGCAGTATATATCCTCAGACTGCATTCAACGTAAGGGCCTGGTTACTGCTAAGGATAATTCACACTGTAAAATTTTGAAAGCAGAGGAACTCCCATGACAGAGAAGACAAATCGGAACAACAGCATTTTGTGAATTACATGGCATTTACCATCCTATGTACCTAAGGGCAATTAAAATTAACATTAAACCTTAAATAAAGTTTCTATGAAGTAAATAGTTTTTTTTTTATTCCTACTTTACAAATGAGGAAATTGAGGCCCAAAAAGAACAAAAAATTTTCTGAATGACACATACAAATTATTTCAGCAAATCAATACAGACCTATTGAGGTCTACAAACCTTTTGTTTGAGGTCATAAGTTTGAATCTTATTTAAACACTTTGAGAAATAAATATCACATACTTTCTTTAATTAAATTACACCTTGTATTATCGTTGTTGTTGTTGCTGTTATTAGAAGGAAAGGGATGTTTATTAATGGAAAAGTAGGTCTTCTCAATTATAAAATAAAAATTCTCAGAGAATCAAAAATAACAAAACTGAAGTCTTGACACAAGACTGAAACCTCTGAAGCTATTTCCAAACCTTCAGGAAATTCTATCATACTACTTGTTCTATCCTGTAATAAAATACAAGCATGACACGCAGGTATAAAAAGCCACTGTATATAACTTAACATTCTTTTATTCAAAGTTTCTTACAGGTCATCCAGCAAATGGTTGAAAGCGAAGTTAACAATTTCTGCAGGTCAGCACAGTTTAGCAAGGAGAGGAAAAGACAGAAGTGGAACAAGAAAAATTTTTGCAATAACTGATTTCTCACCTTAAGGAAGGATGCTAGTGGCCAGAAGCACTGCTCAGAGAAAAAGTGATCTGCTGCACAATGTTATGTGGCACCCTTCTTGTGCTCTCTGTTTGTAGTGAGTGGGAAGAATTAGGGATTGATCACATAAATCAACAAGTGTGACTCAGAAGTTGCAGCAACCTTGCAGGCCGATGTTTTCTAGGATCTTAACTCACTCTTCCAAGAGTAGGCATTGGCATTTCAATGAAATGTTAGATAAAGTCTTGCTTTCTGTAGAAAGACCATCACAAGCTAAAGACAGATAGAACATGAACAAGCACTGTCCAAGTTCCCATTGCAAGTTTGTCAGTGTGGCTTATTCCTGATTAGTAAAAGTTTGCATTAAGTTCTTCTCATCAATGTAAATTTCTAGATACCCTCCATTACTCCAAAGAAAAGCAATATTTTATGCATTAACTCTGTATCTGCCTTCTTTCTGATTGTCTCCGGAAGTTCCATCAAAGTGTACTGACTTTAAACAAATCCTCACATGGAATCACATGGATTTCACGTATAATAAATGAAATTTATTCTAATGAAATTTATTCTAAATGAAATATGTTCTAAGTTGGGTTGTACTTGAAAGACAAACAAAGGTACAATTTTTTCTTTGGTGGGCCTTCTGTTGTCTCTGAATGCAACGGCACATAGCAAAGAGGATGTTCTTCACTTGATAAAATAAATATTTAAATATCTATTGTATTTAAGAGAATACCAGCCATTTAAAGTGTCTGAACAAGAACTCTTAACAATAAAAGAAGAGAATATTGTGGCTTTTTTCTTTTCCTGGTGCTAAACCTGGTGAAGTTATTGGTCATTTCTGGCATTATCTGCCACACAAATTGCAGGTGAATATAATGGGTTTATCAGCTTTCATGTGAAAGGGAACTTTAATAGAATTCAGGTATTTCAATCTTTCAATACCAAAGTTATTGTGACTTTTTTATTATCTTGTTAATTAGTGAGAATTTTGTCTGCTTTTGTGACACAAAGATGCATCTTACACATTTTTTTCACTGACTCATACTTGCTGAGTTCTCCCCTTTCATCCTTATCTAGATAAGTATCTGTGTGCAGTTACTAATTGTTTCTTATGACTTCATTGGTGCGCTTCAGCTGAGAAGGCAATTCAATACTTTTTGTGATTGACACATTCTATAGATTTATTTAACTCATATTTTCTGTTCTTTTCCTAATAAATAATTTTAGAATAGTCACTGCTGACCTAAATGTTTATTGCTTTTTTTTCTGCTCCATTTCTTTTATCAATGTGCCTACTCCATCCATTTATGCTGCTTCATAAGGATGTTTTTATAATATTTTTTATAATTTATTATGTTTATTTCTATCAGTTTGTAATCATTAATTACAATAATTTTTCATCATTTTTACATTTTTCAAATATCTCTTTTGTATTTCCTTTAAGAAGATGTACCAGGGGTAAGGTCATATTTTATGAAAACTATTTGTGCTGCCAATGACTGTTTATGTTTTTCCCACTCTTATGTAAATAACTTGCTACAGATGTTTATTAAAAAGGCACTGATACTTTCTGCCATACAAGGGAAGATTATATATATACATAAAAATATGTGAAAAAAACATTTCTAGTTTATGTGCATCTGCGCTTGTTATTTCTCAACCAGTGCACAGTTTTCCTGTTTGTGAAAATATGAATGTTGTATGGTATCTGGCTCACCATCTCCAAGAAAAAAAAAATTGCACATCAAATAGTCTGCAACAAAACTATAGTAGTTTACAACCCGTGTCAACAAATAATGCCTTCCTTGGGGCATGAATGTCAGAGCTGGAGCACAGGCAGTTTTTTATTCCGTAAAGCAAATGCTTTCAAGCATGTCTCACATCCATTTCTATATAATTAAGAGAAAAAAAGCAACACAAAATCATGAACATTATGAAATACTAATTAAAAGTAATAGACACAAGATAAAAAATCAGCAATTCAATATCATTTTTGTGCTTTGAACTAGTTAGTATTGTCCCTCTAATTAATACCATGTCATGTTTTCATGCTTCATGTATCCAATTTCTGTGCTAAGTCTTCATCCATTCAACCACTTCCCTCAGGGGTTAACAATTTTAGTCTCAGTGTATGTTGAATGATAGTGCTCATATTCTAAATTCAAAGGGTATTTTATTCTTGCTTTGAGTTCTATATGAGCTAGCTGCCTTTTTATTTATCACAAGATAAAAAGATACCTGTGGTGTTACTGAAACTATATAAATTCCTGAAATCGTATTTTGCTAAATCATTGAGCTAATTTTATTCACATACTAGCAAGTGCTTTGGTCAGAGACACAAATATTTGCTGGCATACATGCAAAGCTGTTCTAACAGGGTTTCAACAGCTAGTAAAATATTTCCCTTCTTACACTGAAAACATAAATATTCTAGTTTTACATTAAGTGATGGAATCTTTGTCTCTCCATGAACCTGCCTAAGAAGATAAGTGTTCAAGGGTTAACGCACTCAATGAGATAAAAATGTAACAATATGAAACCTCACAAAATGAAAAAAATAGGAATTTAAGCAGACAAATTACAGAGGGCAACAAGGACATTAGATCGTATCATTCCAATACCAAATTGAATGTAATCCCAATAAGAGCATATGAATATAATGCCCAGCAGAAGAGAAAATGCTGATACTCTTGCAAAGAAACAAAAGCATGTTCAGCGTGATCAGCGTTTTCCCATGGGCAGACATGTGTTCAGCCATCTCCAGGAAAGCAGGGCTCCAATATGTGCAAAGGTGACTTGGAAAAACAAATGCCATCACTTTGGAAGGCCCTCTCTTTCTTCTTCTTCTTCTTCTTCCACCAGTTTTATATGCTGAGTATGATGCCATATGGTCTAAAATAAATCTCTCTTTATTTATCAGTGGGCGTCAGCTGTCCCAGTTGAGTCCCCTTCCAACTTCTTGCACACCCCCAATCTACTCACTGGTGGGGTAAGATGCAGAAAAGGCCTTGACTGTGTGTAATCTCAGCAGTAACAAAATCATCCCTATGTTATCAACCCTGTTTCCAGCACAATTTCAAAACATAGTCCCATGCTGGCTACTATGAAGAAAATTATCTCAGCCAAAATCAGCATAGGATTCAAAAGCAGAAGGGAGTGAATTATATAGTGAGCAATATCCAGCAGACTAGCAATGCATTTTGTCTAGCTGTGCTTTAGAAAGTTCAAAATAAAAGAAAAAGGCACCTGGAGGAAGGGGATAGGTAGATGTACAAGAGGAGAGAAGACAGTTGAGGGGAAAGAATCAGTAGAACTAGGACACCCAGAGGGAGAGTCTGGTCCACACAATTCTGGGCATCACACCAATGAGAAATATCAAAGTAGACTTCCTTTTATACCCTACTGCAGCAAGTCACCCAGTATTCCTGGCTTTTAAGGGGGTACTGTCAGATTGGAAAAAATGTTAGAAGGTATATGTCACTGTATACTCTACTCCATGAATTCATGCGAATATCTATAAAAATATCTTTTTCTAAATACATATATGTATTTATACCTGTATATAAACATTTATACAATTGTGCATGCATAATCAGTTTTCTCTCAGCTTCTGTAAAGAATAATTCCCATTATGAAAGGCATATAAGATTAGAAAGGCACCTCTCTCTTACCATTAACTGTGGTGAAGACAGATGACTAGTTTAAACTAGATGCCTAACAATTTCATAGTTCAAGTTAATTGTAAGCATATAAACTGAGTTGCGACTCCTAATTAGGCAAATTTGTACATCTGTATTTTTACTTAAATAGTGATGAAATAGGAATTCTAAATTTCTGCTCAGTAGCTAGGAATAATTGTTAAGGATTAATGAATTTGCAATGGTGTAAAAAAAGAACCAGAATTCAAAAGTATAAGTTAACATTTTTATTCTTCTACTACTGTTCACAAATAGATTTCTTCTGTTTCATTAAAGTTGTTTCTGTATTAAAAGTGTAAAAAATCATCTATAGTGTTTTTTGGAATTTTTTAGTGAAAATCAGATCAATTTCATGTATAGCTATTTTTTCTACTTGTATGTCTTTGTAATAAAACTTTGCTATATTTTCTTTCTATTTCTGAATATGAATGCAGAAGTCTAAGTGCATCTGTCGTCAGACACATTAAGAAATGAACCTACAAAGAAGTCATCATAGTATAGGAAGAAGTACAGGCTATATATAGCTGAAACTGGATGATGATAATACTGAGATCAACTCTTCTGTATAATTAATGAAATTTTGTGATGATAACTGTATTAGAAATCAGTTGTCAACCACTATAGATTTTGAGTACATGTATATATCATAGTTAAAAAGAAAAACTAAATGGAAACTGAGCAGAAATAACAAGACAAAACTTACTGCTTGAACTGATCATTGCTGATACCACTTTAAAAAAATAAATGACTGATAACAAGGATTCTGCCTCCTGTTCTTGCACTTTTATATGGCAGCCCTAAAGAGAGATACGCTGTTTTCTGAGCACTGAGAGGGATAGGGAAGGGATAAGTTTTCAGTGGCTTGACACAGACAACCTCAAAGAACAAAGGAAACAAAAAATACCAACAAATAATGCACATGCAGTGCCTAAAGAGCTCTCCCAAAGGCACTGGAAAAACTAAAATTCACAGACACTTTACCTTGATGCTTAGCATACAACGCTGTCCAACTGTTGATGGCATAATACGAGCGGGAAAATAGAATATTTCTGTTTAAGATTCACACATCTGCATTAGAAGGGAAACGTTGCACTACGGTACTACTTTTGTACCAATATCTGGCATATGCAACTGAGCGCAATGCAGATAATTCCTAAACAGCTTTGAGTGTCCCATAGTCCACAGAGTGCAGAGCTGCAGCTGGCAGTAACACCAAATTAGGTCCCTATAGCAGAGTGATGTACCTGCAGTAACCAGCCTAGCCTCTTATAACTCAGATGTAACACAAGAAATGTGCTAGATTAAATATGGAGCTGAAAACTTTTATTTTTATAATAAAAGAATACAAATATTTTATCTGAAAAAAATAAAGTACTTGGCAGATTGAAGTACTTAATTCGAATATATTTTTAACTGAACCAGAGTTTTGAGCCAATTATATAAATACATTTTATCTTGGCTCTACTGCCCTATTGTATTGCCATCACCACTTTATCACATATAGATGCAGCAGCAAAAGCTGAAGATCAGATGAAGCTAAACTGAAGATGCAATAAAAATAGGAGCTAATGATAGGTTGAGATCCCTGCATCTCAAGTGGTGGTAGCTTGTCAGAAAAGTGAATGCCACACCCTGACAGAAACAAAGTTTTTCTTTAGATTTGATTGTAACACTTTTATGTTACTTTATTTTTTAATGGCTTGCCATAAAAACCCAAGCTAAAATAAATGTGTTATGCAAAGCCACAGAGACACCAAAACAAAATGGAAGCTGTTTATATAACAACTGCAGCGAAATTGAGAATGCATGTTGAGTCAAATGTACCAGAGCAGGAGACAATTCTTTTGTGTGTTCAGGGAGGCTTGAAAAATTTTTTGAGTTAAATGTTCAAGCATTTGCACAACAACAAATCATTCTAGATTTTAGAAATGTCTGAAGCAATTATTCTCAGTTCTGCCCCTCAAATTACCCCAAATTTTCTGTTTCATATGTGCACATCTGTGCTCTGCACACTAATAGGGACAAAATCAGCTTCATTTCCTACTATTTTTTTTAGTCTTAATTCTTTTCAGCCTCATTGCAACTGAATGGCCAAAAGTTAAACACAGTGGAAACCAAGAATAGGAGTTTCTGCAGAACCTCTAACTGTGACCCTTCATGCCTGTTAACTGGGTTTTCTCTTAGCTGGTTACCAACTCTTAGACAACTAGAAATCAATTCTGAGGACTTGGGTTTATGCTTATATTTACAGATTGTCATAATCACCACTAATTTCTGCAATTTTTTTTCTCAATATCTTAGCTTTTCTGTAGGTTGAGGAACTGTCTAACAGAGTAAATACTGCATTCAAAATCACAATGACTTAGGTAGAGGATCACTGCTAGAACTTGCAAATACTCATCTTACAAATTGGGATTCAATGTATATCAGTAAAAAAAAGTGACCTATTGGAAATTTCTTGTATATACTTACCTTCAACAGGCAAATTGTCATGAGCACTTCCCAAAAAGCCATAATGATACAGAACTGAAAATGCTTTTCTTAACCCTTACCCACTCTTCTCATTTAAAGCTGCTTTTGCCTAGAGTTTTATATGTGCTCTACATTTTAAAATTTCTGGGGAGAGATTTCACCCCATCATCACTACTTGCAAACTGGTAATGTGACTAGCAAAAAAAGGAAATCAGTCATTTAGCCACATCAGTAATCATTTTAAAAATAAAGAATGGATGATTCTGATAAAGATAAAAATAATAGGTCTTAATAGAAATAAAATTTAAAAAAAACGAAAATATCATCACGTGGAATGAGGTGTTAAATTCAGTTGGGTTGTTTCACCTTTGTTTTTGATGGTAGACTTGGCAGTCCATGGACCCATTGTGAACTCCTTCTTAAAGCTATGGATGGAAAAGAGTTGCCAGGAGCTTACTTCTGATGTCAAAGGGATCCCTTACTCAAAGACAGACTCACCAATTATCCTCCATCTGATTCTGAATTTATTTTTTCTTCATATAAGTCTGCAGGTCACAGAGAATCTGTATTTCTCATAAGAATTGAAGCATTGTAAATATTACTGTTTTCTTCAATCTAATTTGTTTTTAAATGGTTTGGAAAATTTTTATATTTTAGTCAATGTATTTGGGCTTGCAGTCATCTTGCATATACACACACTTCCTTCTCATCTCTCCCAAGAAAAATCCTTGCAGAATCGCATCCTAACTGCATAACTGCAACAAATTCCTTACCATTGAAATATGGGTATTCATGATGAACCAGATGAGTACAAAAAGGTTATGACTTCTGACAGATAAACTAAACCTGTAGATCTATTGATTCGGAAAGGGTGGAGGTGTTGAGAAATTTGTGACAGAGAAAAAAAATGCAACTTGCCCATCCTCATGGCAGGCTCATCTTGTGGGCATCCCCATCTCCAAAACAGCCATCTGTGCCTTTTATTTACAGTTATTTCCTTTTTGGTCACTGTATTGTAGTTTCCAAGTGCATTATTTTATCACTAGCAAGGGTCTTCAACTTTTTTCAACATGTGTACCATATTTTCATAAAGCAATTGTCTAATGGATACTCTCCTTATCTGTGAACAGCCTTAGGACAATGACTTTCTTACAGACATGAAGAGGTTAACCAAGCTCATATGCAATTTAGGTATACAAGTTTATCCTTATAGAACAAGTTAGCCATACTGTCTGATTCAGTTCATTATTTAATCTCTCACTCCTATCTGCTCTACTTCCTTCTCTTTCCTTGCTCCCCATATCCTGAATCTGCACCATCTAATCTCAGCCTTCCTTTCCTTCTTAGTGTCTTTTGTTTTTTTGTCTCCAGTTGCAGATGTGGAATAAAAATATCTTTTTTTTTTTCCCTTCTTTTGTTTCATCTGTGTTATGCCAGAGCTTCTGACAAATAAAATACTTGAATCCATGGAGGAGAAAAGGCTTAAAGGAGGCCTTCTTGCTGTGCAGTTCTCTGAAAAAATGTGCTTTAGAAAACTTTTTCTCTGAGTGTTTATTTAAAGCTAATTTATTATGTTATTAAGGAAACAAAGCCATCAAAACTGCATTTTTGTTAGTCTCAGTGATTTTATCTGAATCTTCAGACTATAGGTAAGTACTATAGCAACTCCAAGTATATAACTAAGTAATTCCAGTTAAATAAAGTAATGATTCTCCTACAGTTCAAAATGAGATTCTCCTGAGTTCAAATCAGAGCAAGAGTCTCTCTCAGCTGCTTTGGAGGAAATAATCTCTCCTCACTGGTACCCTGGGGAGCCACGTGAGAGTAGCTCTGTAAGCTGGTCACCAGGTTCACAGAACAGGTTCTGCCCAAGGCATGAACAAGCTCATGGGTCAGGCCCTGGAGCTATAGGTTGCGCACAGTATGAAAGCAAAATTATGAAATCAGAGGGATGTATCATATGTTAGACCTTCCGTGCTAAAGAAAGGGTTATCATATAGACTCACAGACTATTAAAATGAGGTGAACACAAAGTATTTCATAAAACAGAGCTCTGCTTCAGAAAAAGTCCCCAGTGGTTTTGCTATGGATTTGTCAGAGGGTGATCATGGCTAAAAGAGATCTAAACCAAGCAGAAAAGGTATCTGGCAAACTCATCGCAGAGGATTACTAAGCAACAGGCACAGCACTGAAACAATTGCAGTGAGAATGATGTAGAATTCCTTTATGCACACCCAACCCAGCTGTGTGATACCAGAAGAGGTTTGATGTGTTTTCATCACTGCACCCTCTTCACACTGGCTCTGCAAACTCTAGCCTCAGGGCCCCTTCTGTGAACAAAATGACTTAAAAAAACTGTAAAGAAAGTGTCAAGTACATCTCACAGAGAATAAAAGATCAAAAATTAAAATATGTTAAAACAGTTACTATGTATATATTGATATTTACAGAACCTTTTTATTGAATAATTTACCTGCATTTTTGACTATTAAAAGCTCTATTAAAATATTATATTTTATATAAAATCTTAATTTTTCATCTAATTTAATTGTATGTGAGTAGACAAGGAATAATAAATTTTTGGCAATTTTAATTCAAAGAAAAGTACTTTTCCATAGCCACTGCATGCCAGCTCATTTGTAACCCTTCCCAGTCATTCATAACACAATATGATATCACGTTCTGGGAATTAGTTGTCCACAACATGATACAGCAGAATATGTTCCATAACAGTATTGGACAAAATTTTGTCCTCATCATTTCAGTCATGGGTAAATGAGATAATAATTCATCTGTTGTATTTGTCATTGTGATCAATGCCATTATTAATCATATCTAAAGCATTATATTTAATTTAGCTTCTACCCTAAAGGGCTTTCTTTCCCATTTTCATTTTGTTAGTTGTGTGGTTGCTGGTCCAAAGTATTCCTACTTCTTGCTATCTTTGCTTTGTGTGGAAGCAAAGGCTCTGCAGTGGCTCTGAAATCTGCCATATGCATTGTGATTGCATTCAACAGAGCCGTGACACCACAGACTTGTCCATCAAGTACAGGCTGCAGTATTTAGAAAGGGATGGTAATTAAAAACCTATTATAGGTACACCCCTTGATGTTAAGGCATGCAAGACAAGAAAATTCACATCTGTAGTTTCCCACTGAAAAAATACTTTGTATAATACTGTAGAGTTAAAAAAAAAAAAAAAAAACAATTAAGTGAAGTGTAGAAAGTGTGATTTAGAACTACATAGTCATAGAAACATTTTGGTTGAAAAAGACCCTTAAGATCAAGTCACTAACAACCTTTTCAAGCCCTAAGAACCATGTCTACACATCTTTTTAATACTTGAAGGGTTGGGGATTCAACTACTTCCCTGGGAAGCCTGTTCTGATCCTTGACAACCTTTTCAGTGAAGAAATTTTTTCCTAATATCTAATCTAAACCACCCCTTACAGAAGTTGAATATATTTTTCTTGTCCCATCAGTTCTTACTTGTGAGAAGTAGAGACACTCACCTCACTTCAACTTCCTTTCAAGTATTTGTAAGAGAGATAAGGTATCCCATCAGCCTCCTTTTCTCCAGACTAATTTACAGACTGTTCTAAATCAGGAGAATTTTGTCCAGAAGAATATTTAGCTTCTCATCCTTATACAACACACAGAATTTAATATATTTTTTTTGTACACATAACAAAAATTACATTTGTCTACTTTTTTTCAGAAAGGAATTAGGTTTTTTGACCCAGAACTAAAAGAGTTGGAGATATCACCTTTTGAGTTTATTCTGTGTGAGCCTCTTCAAAAGCGGTCACTTAACAAGCCTTGGGAGAATTATCTACAGGGATAAGAGCAGTTCTCTCAGAGAACTCCAGGAAGACAGAGGTGTTCCTCAGGAAAGTCTATCGGCATCTTTTGACAAGTGAGGGAAACTAAGCTGTCCTTGGCCATATCTACCTAAATGTTGCACAGTGCTTTCCAGTTTGGGATATTTTGGTCAAAACATTCATCCTGAACTATCAGAGTGGTGTTCTTTCTCAGAATATGGTGACCCATGTCATTACAGAATCCACAGGTGAAGAAAAGCTAAGATAAGAAATATCTCCATTCAGGAATAAAGGCATAAAGCTTTAGTGATATGGACTCAGTTTTGGCCCTATATATTGTGATTTCCCTCTCAGGTGTACTTTGGAAACTTCTTTCAGACAAACACAGAAATGAAAGCACTGTGTCTTGCAGTGCAATAGTTACAAGAAATAGTGTTGAAAAATATAAGTTGGTTACCTGATCAAGAATGAATGCAGCATGAAGGCAGCTATGACAATATATACTTGAGAGAAAACAACAAAACCCAGGAGCCTAGACCAGGCCCTACATCAACAGCATCTACATAAAACATCAGATCTCTTCATAAGTCCACAGACACTTCCTTTCCGGGGAGAGAGAGCCAAACCTCTGGGTGGTGCTCTCATAGAGAGAATAGATGACCACACACAATAGCTGAACAATATCCTCATGACCTGGATACTCAAGAGAGAAAGATCTCACCAGCAAGAAAGACCAGCAATGGAGTACCTTTTTCTCACCATTTAATTGGCAAGATAGATCACAGGTAATACATTTTATTATATTTAATTTCTATTAATATTTTATAAATTTGCTTTTATTTTACTATTTGACCCTTTCTTCCTATAAAAGGTTGGTGTTTTTTGACTGGTTATTTATACCCGTTTATACCTATTAAAATATTTGTTTATTTAAAATAAAAATATTTTCCCCCTTGGAAGAACAAACAAAACATGACAATACAAAAAACCCAATCAATCAAAAAACACTCAAAAATTCCTCAAAAAACAAAACACCTCCCCCCACCCAAACAACCAAAAAAAACCCATAAAATACCCCCAAAAACACTCCAACAACAACAACAACAACAAAAACCCTAAACCAAATCAAACAAACAACCACATATACAGGCAAAAAACAAGGGCTACTCTCTCTTCTTACTTCTCCTGGTGAAAACAGAAGCTTCTATTACTCAAGTTTTTCTATTATAGAAAGAGAAACACCTCCCTGAAAGAGGCAATTTTTAATTGAAAAACCTCTGTTGGAATTGTCAAAAAGATTAGATTTTATTTTTTTTCCCCATTTTTTTGTGTAGAATTACCTTCAGGCTTTGGATATTGTTAAGAATTTCTCTTCTAGTCTAAAGAATCCCTTGACATTTCATATTGTCTATTTGAGTAAGAATTTATAAAGAAGGATACCACTGCTTTTAAGCAGGGATACATCTATTTCACACACAAGATTAAGTTCTAGGTTGGCAGGCTGAGGAGAGATTTTATGTTCATTTTAAACTTAAATTACACAGCAAGTTGTTACAGAGTTAACCTGCAATAATTAGATGAGGGAGCTTGAGGTTGCCACACAGATCTGTGTCCTGTTCCACATTAATTTGCTGCTGTCATAAAGGTGGACTTGAGATTTCCCAACTTCCAGCAGCTTGTTCCTGTTTTCTCAATGCTATTTGCCATTCTTTCAGTAATATCAGTACAACTTTTTGTTGTATTGAAATATAATTGGAACTATTTTAGTACCCTTTGTAAAACAAACAAAACAAAACAAAAAAAAAAACAAACCCAGAGACTAGCACAAATATCAAATGAGTATTTGGGATAAATCTCATGAACTAAGTCAAATTCCAAAAGCAGTATTATATTTGGTGACATGGTGACATCCTAAGATGTATATTCATGCTCCAGCAGCACTGTAGATTCCAGGATCACATTGTCACCTAAACACTTCAAATTTAACGGTGATACATATTTAGCGTTGAAGGTGCAAAAAGGAAAAAAAAGTAAATTATTGCAGGTTATACACTGTCCTGTTGTGGTGGGTTGACATGGGCTGCCCTCTCATCAATGTGCCTCCCCCAAAGTGGCACCATCTTGGCTGAGGGGTTTAGCCAAGCCCTGTGGTAGCTCTGCTGGTCTTGGCTGGGCTTGTCTCTGTCTGGCACCAGCGAGCCCCAGTCTGTCTTCACAAAGGCCACCCCTGCAGCCCCTTTGCTGCCAACATTTTGTCACCAACAGATAATACAGTTACCCATAAGCCAGTGGGAGAAACAAAACAAACAAAAAAAAGGAATTAAAAAAAGACAATTATATGGAAAAATTGGTTGGGAGGGATTTTTTTTTGTTATTGCAAATTGATGCTTAGCACTATATTGTCAAAAACAGTTTAAATAGTGAATTAAGTGTAAAGATTTTGCAGGACTAGAGGTTTGGAGTTATTTCATGCATTTTTTTACTCCATTTTGTTAGTAATGCCATTACTTTTGTCTCTTTTGCTGTGCTAATACACCGTTGATTCCTCACATAAAGGATTCCTTTTCTTATTACAAGCTTTAATGGGCTTTAGGCAGAATTGTGCTCCCTGTCCTGTGTAATTCTGGTTTGTGTTAGCTGGTGGGTATGGATCCCAGAGAGCCACTGCATGGTCTATGCTCTAACAGTCATCAGCAACTCATCAGCAAGAATAGTAAATTTGGCTTTTGCAAGTAAATTCTGCCTCCTGATTGCACCAGGCACTGTTATTTTAATGCAATCACAAGACCAGAGGAATAAGGATTAGGATAGTTTCTCAGGACCCTGTAAGATAAGTTGCATATTAATTATTTACAGTAGAATAGAAACAACCACTGTCACTCACTAAACTCCAGATATTATAACTCTTCAAATCTCCTGGGGTAAGTTGAAGACTTTATCTAAGTAAAAAGGTCTTGAAGACCAGCCTGGATGGGGCTTTGAGCAGCCTGATCCAGTGGTCATATCATTGCCCATGGTAGGGCGTGTTGGAACTAAATGATCTTGAGAGTCCCTTCCAACCCAAATCATTCAATGATTATATGATTCAATGACAGCAGGAAAGTGTCTGCCACCTATAATTTGGATTTTTTAATGTGTCATTTTCTAGACTTTAAATGTAAGCCTTAGCTTTGCAAAAACATCTTCCTCCTACTTTTAATGTGCATTGCATTTCCAATTCCTTTTACCATAAAAATATATTTTGCATTACACAGCTCTTCTTTTCACCTTTATGGATCAATTAGGTTATGCCTCTTCTGTGTTCCAAGACAAGTGCCAGTGAAGCAATTTCCAAGCAAACACAGTAGTTAAGAGTGCTTGGCATTTTCCCCAAGTATTGCTAAAAAAGATAGATAACAGAGGACCTTAAGAGAGATGAAGACGGGTTAAATGAAATCTTCCTACAATGAAATATTTTGAAGACAATGAGGGGAGAAAACTGGTGTTAGAAATTTACGACTCATTATCCTAGTGATGAATTAAGTAAAAAATAATGAAAATACAAAGACTTGCTGTACTGTAGAACAAATCAAATAATCAGAAAAATCCCAGAGGTGAAACAAAGATAATAATTCCAATCTACTCCAGTATTTCCTAGGACCAACAAAAAAGAGGCTTCAGCCTGGCCAATATTAACATTTGAACTGCAAGTATTGGCCAATTTAATACACTTAAGACTATTTATTAAAGCTGTATGGAATTTTTCAGCGAAACTTCTGAAATGTCTGTATTACCCAAAATGTAGTTCCATCCCAATGATTTTTTAATTATCCATATAGAAAGGAACAAGCTAGTATAAATGAAGAGAGGATACTTACCCCCACAGCTACTAAAAATCTGCTGTGGTGTCCACTGGGCTATGGAAAAAAATGTAGAAAAAATGTCTTTAACTTTTATTTCCAACATTGTGGATAAATAATCAGATCATTTGATTACTGGAAATGTCAAGGTGAGTTTCTCTTTCACCGTAAAATCCAGCCTGCACTGTAAGAGTTTCATGAATTTGCATTTCCTAATGGAAGCTTTTTTCACTGTTAAACTGGTAGTGTATTTTAGTTCAGAGCATTAAGCAAAAACATGTGACTTGCAGTATCAAGGACTATTCATAAAGAATACATCAGTTGTCTGTGGAATACTTCAGCATTTACAGCGCTAGCTTGGGTTTGTATTCCTACTCCATATATTATCGGCACCGAGTTTCTCAGAAAAGCTCTTAAGTATTTATGTGTCTGACTCCTAAATCCAACCTTACTGGATCCATTTACTATACTATTCAGAGCTTCTCAGGGCAACTCCAAGAGCAAAATAACCTCATGCTTTAACTTGTCAGTACCAGAGTGCCCTCCAGCCTAGTTTGAGTTAATTCTCTGTGTAAGGTCTCACTTTGCTGGTACCCCTGAGAGCATGTTCCCTATAACCAAATCTCTCCGGATTTATTGGAGGTTGACAATACTTGCTGGACTTCCAGAAAGTAGATATTAATAGACGTTTTCAACTCATTCACTTCTTAATAGGTATTAGTGATCCATAACTCCCATATTCAGCAGGTAAATGTATCCCCTATATAGAAATAAATAAATAAAAAATCAGTGTAAAAGGGCTTCTTTCTGAGCAGTTTCAGAGCATCAAGTGGGTAGAAACAGTCTAAATGCAATCACAGGGAGAGCATGGAGCAGGCTGGGTTTGAAAAAAGTTGCAGCAGCTGTTGCAAGTCAGGAGTTGGGAAGGATTGCATCAGATGGGTTGTCCTCAGTTTTGTGGGTATTGTAAGACTACACGGGGGAAAGCATGGCCTGGAATGATTATGCCTAATGCTAAGCCAGAGAAATCCTTTCTTCACGCCACTGCACTGGAGTGTCCTTAGGGGCTGCATTAAGAACTGACTGTGCCTGGCTAATTTATAGATGTAGTTTGGTGTGACCTTAATACCAACAGCGAACTAGAATACGCAATCTAATTTAATTTTGAGTCCTGTAAGACTTTGCAGTAGACAAAGAAGTGTAGTATTTAGCTGGCAAATGAGGCCTAAACCTGTGGAAAATCAAGTCAGTGAATTTCTTAATGACATTTTCCACTTCCCCAGCGACCTTTATCTGATGGTCTAAAAGCACTTTACAAAAACATAACATTTCTTACAGCCAAAATTAGTTGGAAGATTATGTTATTTTGTTTCTTTCCCCATGGAAAACATTGGCTTCTTGCTAAGAAATTAAAACTCAAAAACCTCTGGACTGAAAACTTTTGACTTGAAACAAAAACTCTAGGTTCAAAGACCTTGCTGTAGATTTTTGGTGAAGCCATATCTGCAATCCCTCATTCTTCACTTCTGCTGTGTGGACTGTGCTTGGCTTTAAAACTTTATCTTACTTTTAAAACTTTATCTTGGTGTGCTCCAAGTTCTCCACTTCCTCAGAATAAAGCTCTAGGAGGGTCTTGGCCATTGCTGATTAAGCAGCATAAGAACAGGATGGAAAAATAATGTTTGTAGGCCATATTTCATACTCAAAACCACTTTTCACTTTCACATGAGCACTTCAAGGCAGTTATTTATTAGAAAAAATTCCTTATATAGTTGGATACCAGTGGTAGTAGTCAACAGGATTATGGTGACTCACCCTAAACACCTCCAGAGCATCCTTGAGAAAAGTGAGACAGTTTTATAAAACATGCTATGTATGTTTCTTGGCTGATTATTGTAGCACTTAATCCTTCCGCTCCGAGGGAATGAGATGCAGTGACTGCCATGAACCAATTTTTATGTGACAAAGATCTGCCAACCCAATCTCTCACTTTTACCACTTTGCCACTTATGGATGTGTAGTCTGGCTTATGTCTGGCCCATGGGATTTTTGTCCAAGATCAGTGCAATCCAATGGTGAAGAGAGAAATAGCCTCACTACACTTATCAGATACACACATTCCACCATGCACATTTTAAGATTGCTTGTGTGTTTTGTGTAATCAAAAGAAATAATTAAAAAAAAACCCAGCAATGCAGAATTGGAAAATGCTGATGAATAAATTATAGAATAGAACTGAATATGACTCTTCAGTCAGAAGGAACATACAACAATCATCTAGTCCAACTGGCTGATCACTTCAGGGCTGATAAAAAATTAACGTATTTTATTAAAGGTGTTGTCCAAATGCCTCCTAAACACTTGACTGGCTTGGAGCATTGATCATCTCTCTAGGAACTGTGTTCCAGCATCTGACTAACCTCTTGGTAAAGATATGCTTCCTCATGTTCCATCTGAACCTCTCTTAGTGCAGTTTTGAACCATTCCCATGTATTTGATCACTGGACACCGGGGAGAAAGGATCAGCTCCTCCTCTCCACTTCTCCTCCTCAGAAAGCTGTCGAGAGCAAGGAGGTTACCCTCATGCACCTTTTCTCCAAACTACGCAAGCCCAAAGTTTTCAGCTGCTCCTCGTAGAATATTCCTTCCCATCCTTTCACTTGCCTTATTGCCCTCCTCTGGACACATTCAAGGACCTTCACATCCTTCTCACATTGTGGGACCCAGAACTGCACACAGTATTCAAACTGTGTGCTCTGACACTACCAGAATTATCTAGTATCTGAAAAAAAAACCCTTGTAACAAAATTAAAGGAATAAGTAAAGTTATTCAAAGACCACAAAGAGGCTGATGAAAGGTATTAAAAGAAAAAGCATAACTGAAGAAATGACATAACACAGTAGAAAACACAGCGATCTGCTAGGAATAGCAAAGATGTGAAATGAAAGGAAAATTGCAGAAGAAGTTAAGATAAATAACAAAGGGTTTCTTTTCTTCAAGAACATATTGAACAAGAGGTCATTGGAAGAATTCTAAGAGCCAGCCTGGGTAATTCACTGACTGAAGAGACAGACATAACTAAAGCACAATCAAATGAATTCTTTGCTTCTGTGTTCACACATAAGGTTTTGGGATGGATGTCAGAAACAGACATAAATTTCCCAGGAGAGGAAGAAAAAATATCGAAGGAGGTGCCATTCAGCCAGAACAGGTGATCAAGGAATTAGAATATCTGAAGCATAACAGATCTCCAAGACCTGGAAATATTCCCTAGACATTTCTAAAGAGAGTTGCAAAATAATGGGAGAAACATTTCCAGATGGAGCTGAAACCTTTTTGAAAACAAGGACAACATGACTAGACTATATGAACAAATACAATTTGGACTAAATAAGGACAAAACCTGCCTCATTCTGCTCCAGTGAGTGGGGAAAGTGCAATCACAGCTAAATCAGCATGGTATTCCCACAGCATAAACTCTGTGAAACCACTGTGGAAAGGAATTTACTCACTTAGAATACAAAAATAATTTGATTTTTTGGGGTTTTTTTTTGTTTCTTTGTGTTGAGTTATACATTCCAAGTCAGTAAGACTTACTGAGCATAGAATTCAACAGACCAAAGGGAGATTTCTTCACTTGTGCTAGTTTCTTACTTCTCAGTAAATCTTTTGTTCAAACATTAAGGCAGAGAGTGTTAATCAGACTGTTCTTAAGCTATCTCTGTCTCTTCAATCAGTAAATTGCATCTTAGCCTGCTGCTGCTTCTGAAATAGTCTATAGTCTGTGAAAAAAAAGCAGACACTTCTAGGGCTTGGGTCCATTCAGCATGGAGCAGACAGCTAAAACTGGCCAGTTGGAGCACACCTGATAAGTGTGTCTAGTTACTTCATTTGTCACTGAATAAATTTGCAAATAGTAGCTCACATGTGCATAATCACATTATAGATGTCAGAAGGTGGGTAAGATAATTCCTGCTGCAAAAATTTTGAAGGTATAAAGAATTTCATGGGCAAATGTTAATTCAGCCAAAAACTATTCCTCTATTCTTAAATCTTGCTGAGGTTGTTCCTCACCTTATTCTATCTAGGCTGTGAAAAATCATAAATTTCATACTTTAAAATGATACTAGCATGTAAGTAAATATTATTCTGGGGAAGAAACTTCTCATCACAGATCAGAACTGTTAGAAGAGGAATCAGTGACAATGACCATTTTGGCCATTTTGTGCCTATCTGCTGGTCATTATCATCTATGATACTAAATTTTATCATATTCTCTGGCATGAATTTGGTCTTCTCCTAGTAGTTTTTTGGAACAATTCACAATTGATTTACCTGCAATGTCTACAAATGCACCTGAACTCATGGGTACAGATAGCCAGAAAAATCAGACTACAGGATCTACAAGATACATTATGGAAAATTACAGTTAAACAAACAGTGAGAATATTATTTCATTTGGATAGAGGCATTGGTGCAGACTATGTTTGGTTCTCATTTTATTTGAACCAGCTTGAGCAGCGTTCTTTGGAATGCAACAATGAGAACATCCCCTTTTATTATGCAACACAAGCTGGCGTCTGCTGTGCTTGTGAACTCCAGAAGGGCCACTGTTATTGGGTCACCCCAAAGGGCATATTCAATGACAAGAACAAAGGCAAAATCCAGATTATAGTGGACAAAGTTGGGAGAGTGAAGACAAAGCAGTGGGAGTCAGCAGCTAGTGTCTCTTTTTTTTGCCCCCTCCTGCAGTTTCCTTTATTATGTTTTCTGAGCTGTGTATTCACCCTGATGGCTTTTCACTTCAGCCACTCTATTAAAAGGTTCTACATTGTTCATATTCTGTATGGAAGTGAGTGGAAAAGGATTTCCATGCTCTATAGCTCACACTGCATCACTTCTGTGTGTGCCCCAAACAAAGATCAATGTACCACAGAATCTGCATAATTATGTCCTCTTTGACAGTAGGTTAGGGAGACAAGGCAAGCTTTCCTTGTCTCAGAGGAGCAGCTTGAGTGCAGCACACCACGAGCATGGAGACAACTGCAGGTTGTGTATGTATTTTTCATGTACACAAAATAAAATATGCAAATTAGATTTTACCTGATGTGCCACCAAGGCAAAGAGAAAAAACTTTAGAGACAAGCAAACAAAAAAATCATAGTCATGTTTTTCATAAAATCATAAACTTCCATTCATTATGTTTAAGAAAACATAACTGTAGTTTTTACTTTTGTGAAAGCTGTCCTCTTTCTTTTTGGTATTTAAAAGTTTCTCTAGTAGATTCACAATTAGAAGGGAAATGGAACAGATATACAGAGGGAACTATTGTTTTTTTTCTTCAATACCTCTTTTCAAAAATACAGATAAAGGAAGATTTCACTCTGTCACAATAAAATGCTACAAAAAGCTCAGAAACAGGATATCCATATTGAGAGGAAGGGTAGTACAGCCAAAAAGTACATCTCTATAGAATCCTGAAAGTACAATTTCCATGTTGTTGCTAGCATTTACCTCCAGAATAAATTTAAAAATAATTTAAGAAGTAGGTTTGTTGAATTGCCTTCAAATAGAAGCTGAAAGGTAAATACTTACCCTAAGTATAGTCAGTCTTGTAAGGTAAAAAAATGATGCAATAAATGAGAGTTTAAAACACTCAGATTCCTTCAAGATAATAGTTCAAGTACTTGCAGAGTCAATTCATCCATTATCCCTCTCAAGTATAGCTGAGTTTCATATTCAGCTACAGGGGCTACAGAATTCTGACATAAAACCCCTGGCCAGTTTTAGCTCATGGGTTTTCTTCATGAACACTAGGGAAACAAGGGTATTTTTCACAAGGAAATGATATTCTCTTTGCTAAAATTTGCTATCCTACCCATCTTCTCTCATAGACTGGATGTTATTTCCTATTTATTTAGGAATCAGTCTTCATCTTTTGCATGTGGAGATGTTTTGTGGATTCCGCCACGGCAGAGAGTTCAAATGAAATGTAACTGAAAGCCTGCATCCTCATCCTTTTTCCTCTATCTCTTCTTATGAAGGAAAAGTATCCTATCCTCACCAAAGATAATAACAAAAGTCTTTGTTGACATCACAGGGTTGTGGTTTCACCCTTTGAAAATACAAGTGTATGAAAATCGCTTTACATTTCCATTATTCATTTCTCATTATATAAAAATAGATAGTGATAAATATTTCTTAGTATTGACTTGGAGAATAATTTCATGTCACCTTTTGCAGGCTTTAGTTGATAGCACTAGAGTGTTGATTTTTTTCCAGCTGTTGCAGCTATGCACGATTTTAGGTACTGGAAATCAAAGAGGAAATATTTCTGGTAAATGTAATAAATAAAGGTAATGGTGCAAAGCTGTGAGAGTGTGCTAACATTAGTCTTGACGAGTGCACACCAGCAAAAAAACACTTGAAAAATCAATAGAAAGGTCTCACCTTTCTTCAGACATCTAAGTGAGCAATACTTTGAAGGGAAAGGACATAATTTGGAAAAGTCACTGTGATGGTCCTGTGGCTCTTTCAAGCAGAGATATAAAATAATGCACCTTATTCTGAGCAAAGTTTCCAAAATGCAAAAGCCTTTTCCTATTTTCTACTGCTTGCAGAGTCATGTTGAAGCACTTACAGCAAATGTCTGATGGATTTTGCAGTCAGAATCTGCCAACAGTTCATATATTTTTAGCAAAATACACTGATGCAAACTATGCATAAACTATTACGAAGGAATTTGTTGCTCTCTGTGGGTGACTCTGTTGTCTATTGCCTCAAAATATTATTTTGGGGTGTTTTCTGGCTTTAACTGTAACAACAATAATGTGAGAAGTTCACACAGCAATTTAGCCTACCTAATAAACAATCTTTTGGAGTTTTTTATCATTTTGGTTGCAATTGATTTTTCCTTGTCCCTCAAATTTGCACATTTGTTAAAATGTATTTGTGAGACTGGGACTGATGCTACACAACTGAGCACTGAGCAGAAGTGAAACAACTCACAATGTATCTCAGCTTCAGTGGGGAAATGTTACACAAAATATTTTACAAATAAAAGTTCAGAACAACTCAATTTTGAATTTTTAACCACTTATGGCAGAAGAAAAAATTAAAAGGGTTTAGGCATCTGATTTCCTAAAAAATCAAGCGGAATGGAAAGACTGGTGCCTTTAAGTCTTCATGCAGAAGATTTTAAGAAAAATCAGTGAACAAGAGGACCATAAAAAGACAATAAAAATATTTTACAGTGCTTTCTCTCCCAGTTAATCTGTCCTGTTTTTTCCATCTTCTGTGTTTTTTCCCTTTTCTTTAATAATGTATCTTATAATCTTCAAATCTTTATGTCATACTTAAAGTATTCAATAAGATTGTCCAAATGCACCCCTGCAGGATTTGAGATTTTGACAATCTTTAAATTATTTTCTCTCACAGCATTTTGTTATGGAAGAAAGATATATTTTGCATTTCACACATGGAAAACTAAAGCATTGAGAATCTAATGATATCGTGGGAGGAGTGGGAGCTACATACAAGCCCTGCCTTAGCCTCGGATTTTGGCAACTGTTTAAATTTAAAAAATCACTCTGGCCTACGGGTTTTTATGATGGCAAACCAGGACTATTTATAAAAATGAATTTGTATTAAACAGTCAAGAGATAACAGATGAAAGACCTTAATCAGAATTACTCACTACACAGTATAAAACCAAAGGAACTCCTAGTCGATTACAGCCCAACATAAAGCAGTGCACGACATTGAGGTACCTATATCAAAGCCAGCAAAAGAAATAGTATTGATTAGGAGTCAAATGTAACTTACCACCAAAACCACAATAACATACATGGATTCCTTTCACTTAAACCCTGGGTGGTAACTACAAAGTAAGTATCCCTACCCACAGGAGAAACTCCACACATTTTCAGGGAAGGTGTAGAAGATTTCTGCTTTGTGGAAATTTGGTGTTGCTTCTATAACCTGAAAGTGAGGTGTCTGTTGGTCAGAAATCCAGCTTATCTTTCTAGATCTCACTTCAGCAGTGAGATGTTTATTGGCAGTTGGGAGATGCCAGATCACTGTTAACCCCATGGCACCAAAATAACTCACTATAAGACAGCTTGTGCTGTTGGAGTTCTCACTGGTTAGCAAGCAATAAATAAGCTCTTGGCGGGGCCTGAGATGCCCTGCTACAAATTAATAGACCAAAACATCATTCAGGCATCTAACATCAAATACACATGCAGTTTAGAAATCATCATCCCCAAGTTGTTATCCTTAAGACTCCCACTCAGAATATCTTAGAAATATTCCCATATTTCAATGATTCTTTATTTTGTGACCTTTAAAAAAATCTTCCTAGGCAACTGAAGTTGAATTGAATCACATGTACTTTAGGCACACACTCTAACATTTTTGAGCAACACAGCACCTAGATGTTAAATAAATCTATTTAGAGACACCAGTCATTATTTCCCTGAAGTTCCACGGAGAATTTGATCTTACCGATGTCCTAGGAGCTTAGAAAAATGTGCATATTCAGCTTCTAGCACAGAGGACAGAACTTCAAAACAAACATAGCTGGAAGACCAATGATTAATTTTAACACTGATATGGTCAGTTTTGTGACTGTGTTTGTCTGGTCTTTTTTAAGAGCTCTCAGATCTTGTTTTTTAACTTTATTAGTTCATATAGTTAGGGAATAAATAAATAAAAAATATAAAGTGTTTAGTTAGGTTCATGAAGTTTAAGCACTTTTTTTTTCCAGGCCTTTTGTCAGTTAGAACAAGCTATGTCTCAGTATATTTCCAGATTGTTTTGGTTTTGTTTTTGTTTTAACTGCAGTTTTAATCAACTCACAAAAACTTTTATTATTTTAAAGGAATATGTCATGAGATAGAACTGAATGGTGGGGGTAGAGGGACAGCAGAACTGTGGAAGAACAATCGGATTTCAGAGGCCTTTTCCCTCAGTGAGGTGGCATCTATGTATTATTTTCCCAATTCTTTTTCCTCTCTCTCTCTCTCTTTCTCAGATGATCCTGAAGTCCCACATGCATTCATGTGCACATTAATTCCCAGTTTGACAATTAGGCTTTCAGGATGTGAACATGCTGTTCTGAGAAGTTCATTTTTTTCCCCAGTAATATTAATTTACAATTACATGGGCAATAATAATGTTTCCTAAATTCTTCCATGCTTTACATATTTTAACAGCCTTTCTGAGTTAGTAAGCCCGCACACTTGCACCTCATAAAATCTGAATCAGAGCTAGAGTACATGCCTGCTTTTGCTTTACTGAAATTTGGAGTTTTTGTGCTGGTTTCCACAAGAAAACAGTTAGAGGCCTAACTGTGGATTAAAGAAATCATTCTTTAGCCAGTACATCTCAACCAGTCCTTAATAACCTGTTGGGGTGAGAAAAGTTCAAGCCAAAAGCTGTTGATTTCCCTAGAGCCAATCAAAATGATAGATGCAGTGGTGGAAGATCACAGCTGACTGGGTTTAGTCCTCTCATCACTAGCTGCAGATGGCATGCAATTTAGGGATGCCCATTTGGTAAAATTTACCAGTTTCTCTTGAGATCACACATATGGGTTTGCATTTAAAAAACAATTGTATCAGGAATAGCATTTTAAACAACAGATGTAAGTATTGACAGTGAAAGAATGCCCAAAAAGCAGAACATATCCACACCAGAGAATGGAAAGAACATGTGTTATGCTTTACAGAACTCCATTTGACATTTTAACTTTAAAAAATAAAAAGGACAGAAAATGACCATAAAAATATAATACTTGCCAAACTTCATAAATTAGATACAAGCTTTTGTCTTTACAGTTTATGGCCTTCAAGCATTTGACATAATTTTTTTTTCCAACTTTGTGTTTCAAAACCACAATCTCAAATCCTCACAAAGTAAAGAACTGGTTTCAAAAGAATTATGGGTTGGGCTGATGTCTTTGCTTGCTTTGAATTCTAGATTTAGCTAAAAAGAAACACGTAAACAGATTGTTTACTGTAATCTTTCCTTAATTCAGAGCAGATTTTTCTAGTGTTTAGACTTTGACTAAACGACTGGTGCAGAATTTCAGTCAGTTTCATGACTAAAAAAACCCAAAAAAACATTAATAATTAATCCTGCAAAGTTATCAATAAAACAGTTTTCAGGGTAAATCATAATACTGAGCTAAGACAGTTAAAGAAACAGTTATGTTCACTGTAAAAGTCCACAAAAAAAAAAATAAAACCTTAATTAATATAAGAGAGCATCAAAATCATTTTTGCGAGTAATCTGATTTCCTTCTTTCTGTTTAAGTGTCGTTGTGGACATTTTCTGATTAGAAGCAGCTGTGTCTTCAACAAGCAGGCCTTTAAGTCTCTCTACACTACAAATGAGAAGATAACATAACTAAGAGGTTGGGTTTGAACATGTACCTTTCACAGTGATTAGTCCTTAATTTGACACAACTGTATGTATTCTTCTTTTCAGTCTCCTAATTTAAATAACCTGAGCAACAAGAAGACACAGTAATTGTGACACCAGAAAAAAATATTCATAAGTTACATAACTTTAAGAAATGGTAGAATTTGGTTTGGTTTTATTTGTGAGGTAGAAAGATGGGAAATGACTGTTCTACAGATTCAGTGAATTGGAAATTGGTTTTTACAAAGGAGAAAACAAAATTATCTCAGTGATGAAATATTTATAACACCATTATGAAAGGAAAACCATGAACAAGCAGCAATAGGACCTGTAATATTCTATAATATGTAGGCAAATCCATTGCTTTCACCCATGGCTGCTGTGTTGTTAAGTATATTTCTACCTAAAGTATTTTCACCTTAACCTGTTGCATTGACAAACTGCTAACAACTTTTAAGTGTGCTAAATCCTGCAAGTAGTCTTCATGTGCCTAGGCATAGACAAAAGCATTTCTGTGAAAAAAAAAAAAAAAAAGAGAAATGTGTAAAAATCTAAAGACATTGAAAAATGCTATTTATGACTTTTACTGTTTTTGTTGGATCAAGAAAAAAGAAGTGTTAGAAGAGCTTATAGCTCAAGTGTCAGAAACATCCAGGCTTCTTAATCTGATACAAACCAGATTCTGAGGACCATTACAGACACTAAGCAAGTTAAAAGAAGATAATGTTTTGAGAGAACAACAAAATTAATTTAATCTCTGATTTCAATTAGCTTCTTCTGTTGACACAAAATTATTAAGATTAGACCATATTACGTTGTTATTTTTCTCTCTTTCTTTTTTTTTTTTTCAGGTCTGGGGTTTTTTGTCTTTCTTAAATATCTTTGGCCTGATATGCAGCTGGCAAGGACTGGAGGAGACAACAGAAACAGTCTCCCGAGTCTGAGACTGGGTCACTTAATGTTAAGTCACTCTCAGACTGACATAAAACTAAGTGTGTAAGGCTATGCATAAGTCAGTTATAAGGAAGACAAATAGTGACAGACATTACAGTTATTCAAATCTATATAAAATAATAAATAAATATGGCATATTTGAATTTACACAAAATAATAGTATTTTATGAATTCTAGAACTTTGTAATATAGACAGCCTTATAATGGTTAATCTATACTACTATTGCTTTTTTAATAAGCTGCTTAAGATCTTTCACGGAATATGAAAAGATCTGATGTGCCAGTGAACTTCTAAGCCTTTTCTTAATGAAGAATGATATAATTAAGGGAAACAAACTCATTGTCTTGAAGGCACCAACAGTCTGGGAATACCTCATAGGTCACAACAAATGGAACATAAGGAAGGAGGATTCCTAGGCTTTAGAATCTTGCTAAAAATGCCTTTTAAGGCCTTTTAGAAATGTATTCAGTTATGTCCTGAAATACATAATTTCCATGTCAGAAAGGGAGGTCATTTTCAAATCAGTATTGGAGGGACACCTAGCAGGATAATTGAATGAGCTGAAGGAAAAGGAAGAAGAACAGTGAGAGCCTCTGTAGGCATCCCTCACTGCGTCAAGGTCAACATGAAAACTAAATTAGCCTGTCTATATCTAGGATGTTTCTGGTATGCAGCTGTTTGTGAAGGGGATACCTTGAACTTTTATTTGATGAAAGAACTGGGATTGCCAGTGGGATTATCCACTACAGTTGTACCACTGACTTTAGCTGAGGTTTTGTTCTGCACTCTCAACTGGCCATATCCAAATAAGAACCTAAGTGCTTAAAGTGGGATGTCAACAAGTTTAGATAATAAAATGCAATCACAGTCTGGCTTGTATCTGATCTCATAGGTAACTCAATATCCACAGATACTCCACTGTTAGATGATCAGCTCTCCTATTTGTCAAGGGACAGGTTCATCCTGCCTATATCAACATAAGGAACAGGCACCTAACCACCTTAGTTATCCTCTTTAAAAACTGGTGACATATAGATACCCATAGAAAACAAGTCAGGATCCTAAGATTCAGATTCTCTGTGTTAAAACAAATCAGTTTTAATGTGGCTGGAAAATTCATCACGCCTCAGAGCTGGTATACAGATGTTTGATGTCTTTCCTATTATGTTCATATTAATGGTTCAATTGATAAGCTTTCTACAGAGCATGTGTAACATATTCCATTAGGAGTGGTTTCATCCCAAAAGATAGTGTCGGAGCTTCAACTTTAGTTTATAATGGGTTAAATAGTAGTATCCCTCCTTTCCCTAAAAAGCAGGACACATGAGCTGAAATTCTTTCAAGTCTGGTAACTTTCTATCACAATCCTGTCATGACCCAAACCAGGGTCCTTAACTAATGGGTTAAAGTCTTTCTGAAATATTGGTACAGACATTCTTACTGTTGACACTGATCAGGAAGAAATTCAAGATTCATTGGCACCGACAGTATTTATTATATGTCACTTACACTTACACCACCTCTTTTCATACAATTTTTCCATCACGAGGCACCAGTAATATGAGACTGCTTAGCATCTTTTCATTGATTAGATCAATATTGGCATCCAGACTATTGTAGACTCTGTTAAACCAAGTGAGAGATGTTTTAAAAAGAAAAAAAGGAACAAATTTGAAAATTGTTGGTGATAGGTATAGCACAAATTATTTTTAATATTAAAGATAGACTAAGGGAGATTAACCTGACAGAATTGATTAAGAAGCAGAAAACATGAGGATTAAAAAAATGCCAGCACATTAATAGAGAGGTGCTCCAAGGTTGCACAGTAAACGTCATGCTTTTAATACATTTTATCAATGATCTAAAAGAGAAGATTGTGCAGTGAGGTAAAAAGATGGCACAAAGTTGTCAGTCGAGACCAGAAGGTACTGCAAAAACCACTAGCAAAAAAAAAAAACCAAACCAACCTAATATCTAGTTTTAGGCTTCCTGGTTTCACAGATGATAATTGCTTCACAACTACCTAAATCAATTGCCTACAATGGAGGAAGCAGGAAGAATGAGCTGCCGTGCATTTCTATGGCTTGGGATCTGTTTGTGTCACAGCTGGAACACAAGAACTCTTCAGACATAGGAAAGCCTGTAAATAAGTAAATAAAATACTTGCATCAAAAATGCCACCAAGCTATTTGGTGGAATAGCATGATAATGTGGTAAAAGCTAAGTCTTTCCATAAATCAGTAGTGTGGTCTTAATTCTAGCAAGTGCTATACAAATTAGTAGCCATCAGAAAGATTATTTGGGAATCAAAACAAGTAAAAGAAAGGCAGCNAAAAGCTAAGTCTTTCCATAAATCAGTAGTGTGGTCTTAATTCTAGCAAAATTAGTACAAAAGTTCTACAAATTAGTAGCCATCAGAAAGATTATTTGGGAATCAAAACAAGTAAAAGAAAGGCAGCAATAACCAGAATTCAGAAAAAAATATTTTTAAAAAAGTAAGTTTGGCAGAGGGAGGATAGTATCAAAAACCAGCAGAGAATAAGTTTGCATATTAATTTTTTGTCATGAGTGCAGTAATAGGTTTTAATGGTCTGGAGCAGTCTCATCTGGCTGCTCCACTGCCACTTTGACCACATACTTATGAGTCAAATTCCAGCTCAGCCTTGGGCCTCCAAACATTGCCTGGGCTACATTATAGGGGCTCCTGTCTCCAGCCCTGCTGCCTGGATTGACCTCATCCTTATACTATGGGTACTTGTCTCACAGATAGATCCCCTAGATGTACTCTTTATCTTGCCTCAGAGCCTGTCTCCGTGTCTTGCTGCCACTGATGGGACCCTGTGGATGCATTCTGGAGCTGATGGATTGACTGCCATGTTGGGAGCTAATGATGGACATTGTTATCAGCCTGTAGCTCTGCCCAAGGTGCTCAGACCCTGTAGGACTATATCCCATAGGGAGAGCACAACCTGCTCTAGGGTCACCATGGCTCCCTGCTGGTGCTACTTCAGGAAGCAGCCTACTGCTGCCATTCCTTATTCATCTGGAAAGTGAATTTTTAGATATCTATCTTTAAAACATCAAAATTAGTCTGAGGCACCTTGTTTAGTCTACAAAACAGCCTTATTCACATTAGTCCTGTTATGGAAAACATCTGGAACTGCCATTGTCTTGGCTAATCTGAGCATCTTAAATACTGCTCACCTAAACCCATTTGTTCTGCTGGACTTCACTTGTAAAATAGCACCACAGTAACACAGGCTGGTAGGGGTGAAAACTTGTTGGTTGGTTAGTGTTTGAGACTCAAGAGAAGAAAGAGTCTCTGGTAAAATGTATAACTCAGTCTTCAGAGCAGGGTCTGAAAATTGTGTGCTAAACAAGGCTTTATATCACTCATTTTGAATAATGACAATGATCAATGAGCATCATCCCCAACTTTTATGAAATGAGTGACATGGTTGATTGTGTCGATGAAGACAGTGCCACAGGAGGAGTTGCTGTAAATGATGGATACAACTTGCGCCTTAGTTTTGGATGTTTAGTGATTCTGTTCTCTTGATATGAGTGTTTTGAAAATGGATAAATTTAATGTCCTTAAGAACATTCAGGGAAAGATTGGTTCCACCCATGTGTAGACATCTAAACATAAAACTGATTCAAAGCAACCTAATTACTGTCATTTTGCAGCTTTGTATTGTTTGATTTTTGCATCCTTTATGATTATTTTTCAGATACATTTTTTTCTTCTACAACATATTCAATATGCAGACGAACCATTATCTGTTAACATCCTGAATTGTATTCTAAAATGTGAAACTGATTTCTTCTTCCTATTATTGTACAGTAAGGAAGAATCCCAGCCATTGCTAATATCCATGACATAATGCATTATATACTCTTCTCTTTTCTGGCTTCATATGCTTATCTCTTCATGAAACGTAACACTTCTTGTAAATATGATCCTCCATGGTGTCTTTTTTTGAATTGCTCACATTTATAGCAAAACATTAAGGTCATATGAGGAGTTTCAGTGCAGAAAACAATTCATATCTGGTTTACTCCTGGCTTTTTCTTTTACTTTCAGGCAACTTTATGTATCTGACACTCTAAAACTTGTTTATTTTGCAACACCATTGCATCTTTCACAGCTGTCTCTGTGGAAATCTTAATTTCAGGCTTTAAGGTTAAGTTCCTGCTTTTAAAAGCTGCATCTTTGAGAACTCATTACCGCACAGAGTGGGCAACAAATCTCTTTGGGTATCATCCAGTTGTCAACAGACTGGCAGGATTCAACCACTCACCTTAGCTTTACTATGCTGACTAGAGTACACTCACTTTTTGACTGAAATTAGTTGAGAAAAACAACAAGGTATTACAATCAACAAGGTTTATGCTTTAACTCATAGAGAAAGACAAACTACTTTCTTTCTTGTTCCATCAAAAATCTTAATTTTAAACTCTTTCTGAGTGTCTGAATCAGTTTACCTTATCCAAAAACTCCAACTGGATTTGGGCAAAACCCTCTCTCATAATGTGATGCTGATAATACTGAACTAGTCAGAGTCTCCATCCCAGTCCTTCAAAAATCTCACCAATCCCAACATCTGAAAATTAACCCACTCACCAGAGGCATCTCCTCAGATTCACTGGCACACTGGAGGCAACGCTCCACACCCACACCTGGAGCCCCAACCCAACCCCAGAGTGACCACCAGAGAGGAACTCTCACATGGGAGAAGGGCCCAGGAAGGCCAAAGACTACTTAAACCAAAGCATGAGGCAAGTACAAGTCCTGGCCTTACCTCTTCTTGGAAATTATGTTAGCTGAACACCACTGGAACTAGGAGTGGTAGCTATGTTTGGTCTTTCCATATCTTTTCTGTCTTACTGTCTTTCCCCTTCAAATTCTCTCTTCACAAAGTTTTCAGTAACTTAAAACTGGACAGTCTTGGAGTTTGCTGAGTTGAATGGGCTGAGTTAATGCTTTCAGATGTTTTTTATGTTGATTGAATGCTGCTCTAAGCTTTTGCCAAAGCTGTCTGATTTTTGAAGTTGCCAGTAAAGTTTTTTGTTGTTTTGACCCCTTGAGAATATCTTGTTGGTATTTCTTCCAGAGGCTAACTCAGAATACATAAAAACCACACAAGTCATTTTAAGAGGCTCTTTAAGTGACTTTTTTGGGGGCCTTACATAAGGATAAGGCAAATAATATGTTGAAGGGACTGACTGTGAACACTTTGGACACAAGTCACTGTACTTGGTCCTGGAGAACAAGGATCACTCCCTTGCTGTGTGAAGTTACTGCTGTCTTAATATCATCTGGGTTAAGCTGATAGAAAACAGCCTAAGAAAAATTTAATGCATTAAGTGAAAAAAAAGACAGAAACAGTCGTCGTATTCAACTTAGGATAGAACAATCTTTGAATTTTATATAGAAAGCATGTATCATAAAAGTAAATCTGTATATATTTATTTACATAAAACCAGTATCTCACATCATCAGAAGAGATAATTTTCACTCAGGCAGTTTGCATGGGCACTGTGGGAGAGTACACAGTTTATTAGTTTATATTTCTTGAATGAATGAATCCATCTCAAGTGGGAGATAATTAAGTTCAGAACTGAATTCAGTCTGTAAGGTGGCATTTGTGAAAATCCTACAGGTCTCCCATGAGAATAGTGTCCCCATAGCAGAAAATAATAGATGACTCATTTAGACAAACATCCTGTAGGCTGCAGTGAATGATTAGGGGAAGATGATGAATAAGACAAGGAAAAGTGACATTTTCTTTGGTCTTGCTTTCCTGTTCCAGGCATCAACTGTTTAGGGCTTCTAGAATTGGAAGTTTCATCCAGACCTCAGTTTTTAGTAAGTACAGAAGGAACTTCACTTTCTGAACATTTTTAGCACTTAATGAGATTTATCAAGTTCCTGTGTAAAAAAAAAAATTCACTTTTTAATTACATGCTGTTTGAAAAAATACTTCTTTTTGACCTTTATAAAGCTACTGTTTCTTTATCTGCTGAGGTGCCTGTTAGATCTTGAGCAATTACCATTCATTTATTATACATTTTTATATTATTTTAACATATTCTTTGTGTATGTGTGTTTGACTGTTTGTCCTCTTTTCCTAAATCAGCTTTTCTGGATACCCATTATTGTACAATTGCTGTGGATTACATTTTCCCCACTCTCTTTTAGAGGGGCAATTATAAAACTTAAATTTCAAAATCTGAGGGAGATACCCTAAAACAGGTATCTAAAGGAGCTGAACTTTGATTTGATCTGATCTGAACTACCTCTCCCAAGACAGCTGCTCACTGCCTTGAGATTGCATAGCATAACAATCACAGGAATTCAGAGGATCAGTTTCCCATCACTTCTCTGGTCCTGAAGAATTTGGGCACTGGTTCTCTTTTCAGATCATCTCACACACTCTCCTGGCTGCAGTTCTCTTTTCCAGACTTTCTTCTGAGACTCAGTAAATGCAGCTGTGCTGGACCTTGAAGCTCCCACAGATTTTGTGGTTTCAGAGTTTTTCCCAGAGTCTTCTGGGTATCCTGAAATACATTTTACCTCTTCAAAAGCTTGGTGGCTTTTAAAGGAAAAGTTAAATGTTTTACAGAAATGAACTTTTTAAAATAAAAATAGTTATCTATATTTCCTCCATCATGAAAGGAAAGAAATGATGGTCAATGTGTCTTGTAAACCCATGTCCATCATCACTAATGAGCACTTTTAGCAGACAGATCAAAGACTTCCATGAGTTAGGGATGGAGAATGCCTTCTCTCAAATCTCTCCCCTCTGAAAGGGGAAAAGAACCCTTTGATAAGTTTTGTCATGGCTGGTCAAGGCAAGGAGAAACATTTGTTGTCAGTATTGCTTAAGAAAAGTAACCTGACTGACAGCATGACCACTGCAGGTAGCATTAGGCATAACACTATTCAGAAGGTGAGATACAGCATATAGCTTGAAAGGATGTAGTACAATCCTTAACTAATATACCTTTGAAACACTAAAGGTGTTTGTTCTGTAAATCATGTTCCTTCTAGTTTCTGTGAAGTATCTTGTCTTCATAATCCTTCTACTCCTTATCAACCTGGATTCAAAACAACTGTTCTAGAACTTCCAGCATGGGGTAACCCCTGAAGATATTACTTCAAGCATTTTGTATTAAGACACTCTACCCCACCTACCCCTACCCCTCTCTTTCATAGGCAAAGATTAATTTGCAGTATTGTGGGATACAAAGGGCATCACAGAGATTGTAGAGGAGACCTGGGGCTGAGGGATTTGTGTCCCATGAGACCAGTTTATCCTCAAAGGACACAGCTAGCTATGAAAAATACAAATGTGAGCCAACCTGTCCCTTAGGGTGCAGGACCGGCCTCAATTTTATTTCATTTTGCAGTATTGACATAGGGTACATGGTGTGGGTTAGGGAAATGTGGACAAGTGAATTTAGAGAGGAACAAGTTTTCTGTAATATTAGATGGTGGTAGCCTCAAATGGAATCCTTTAGCCACTGTATGATGCTATGCCCTACCATATCACGAAATATGATTTCTTTTTAAGGTAATTTAAGGTAAAATGGAGTGAATTGAAAAAAAATTAAACACCCCCAAAATGCCTAAACATTTTCTTTGACATCTGTGTGTTTATGTACTCTTTGTACAGGCTTAAACTGCTGGTGATAACAGACGTTCAGAACCGAAATTATACAAAGAGCAGGGTACTATAAAAAGCATAACTGCAAAAAAAAAAAAATCCCTAAGGATTAGTTTAAGTAATAATGTATTTGTGGTGCATAAGCAAATATAATGGTCAAATATTTATGAACAAAGTAAGCCCATCCAGAATCTTTGATTAAAATGAAAAAAAGTGTCAAGAAGCTTTCCATATAGCACTCTGATTATATGAATCTGTGAACCTCCTGACTTTCTGGATCAGAGCAGAAGTCAGTTCAACATGATGTTCTATTCTGACATGTCCAGTGCCAAATGTTTCAGTGGAAGTAGCAGTAGTTCCCTAGAGTGAAAAGTTACGGAATAAGCTGCTCATTAAAGAGTTTCCCTCTTGCCTGTTATAATTTAAAAATAGCAGCATGTTCCAAGGTATGAGGATGCATCAGTGCTGAGGCTTGAAAGCATTAGTGTAAACTATCTAGTTTGACATTCTGCATATTGCAGAGACTTTTTCTCTAATCTTTCGATCAAGACAATAAATAGCATAACCAAATCACCAGATTTTTGTATTTTTGATCCTATTTAGTAGAAAGGAAAATGTTCTTTATCTAAGTAAATGAGTTAAACTCTTTTGTTGGCATTAACTGTAGTTTCCTTTTATTATTATTATTTTGTTTTTAAGGAACATTGATTGGTATGGTTGAATAATCATGTCATTATTGATTAAATTATAATTTCAATGTTGTCTGCTTAATGTTCAATGGTTGTTCCCACTGAATGCACATTATGAACAAAATTTTTCAAAAATGACTGATTACTTTGCAAGACTGGAAGCTATTTATTTAGGGAAATCTTTGTCATTTATATTTCTGCAGAGAAAATTTCCAGAAGCTAATCCATCTTCTCAAAATTATTTTAAAAGTACTTATTCCTGCAGTCTACAATGCCATCTTCCAGAGATAAAGATTCCTTCCTGAAATAAGGTGAAAAAATACTATATGGCTCTAAGAGCTGTGTCAGAAGTCTGAAAGGAAAGGCCAAAAGGCAGTCTGTTTTTGATAAAGCCAATGCTGAAAAATTGTTCTTCATTTACAGACAGGATATGCTCTGAAAGCTCTATACAAAATGAAAATGCACCTTGTGTTGTTGAGTAATAAATTTATTTTGTTCACAGTCCATTTCTTTCTGCAGTACAATGTTAAAGGAAATAAGTGTTCCGTTCATCCCATGTGGCATGTTAGGGCCCATATTGTTCCATACAAAGGATGTATTTGCATCAGGATCAAATATTACCCAACAAAAACCTCTGACATGCAGGTTTAGCTACATTATAGATCTAGTGCTAGCCTGAAAATAATTCAGTATGCAGGAAAGCGACTAAGGAAAGGAAGAAGCTGCTTGCTTTTATGACCAAAAAACAAACCATGGGTGGATGGAAGAAGAGGAAGGAAAAAAATTATAAAATATCTGAAAGTTTGATAAAAAGTTGCTGAAGGTTTCTCAGGTTTTGTCTACACAAGAAAGGAATTTGAAGTAGTGAGTAAGGCAGGCAGCAGCTGTCAAATTCCTAAGCACTTGAACCTCTTCTTTAGGTGCTAGATGGGAATATAATTGCATGACTAAAGAGGACCTTCTACATAATTAATACAAATAATACATATGTTACTTTTTCCTTCTCTCNTTTTTTTTTTTTTTGTTAAGAAATTTCCTATTCCCAGTATCTTTTTCACCATAATATCAGCACATCTTTAGGACAGTTCATTAAAGTTTCAAGAAGCAGTCATGCAAATTAGCCTAAACATCTTATTTTGCCTTGCCACCACATTCCTGTTAAGATAGATCAGATCATTACATTAAATTCTCATCATGTGGCTATGAGGTTCCAGGATTTCAGAAATAGTAAACACTTGTGGAATCTACGATAATTGAGAGCAACAATAAATTACATTTTAAGTGCTCGTCAAGGTGAGAACAAGGCACTTCATGACTCTTTATACACCCTTGTTAGGAATGTTGCCAAGCTGGAAGAATGCACAGGTTCATATAGAAGGCGTTATGAGTGCTTTTGTGCTGGAGAAACCCAGTGATTTTTTTAGAGAGACCTTTCCTACATGTTTTTAAAAAAACAAACAGAAGAAGTAAAGTGAAAATAGATTTGCTTGGATGGAGGTTTGTGCTAAAACCTCTAATATATAATGCACCTGTATTCCAATTTGATAATTTAAACAGTGGGGTGGATAGCTGCCTCATTTCTCTTGGGATTCAGGCAGGATGAAATCCTGCACTTAGCTGCAGCTTCCTACAAAAAACCTTCTCTTAGCAAGGCACAGCATTAATAACGTAACATTGAATATTGCAAATAAAGCAGCTATTGCTTAATTTGTCAACATACATATATGCTATAGACGTGGTAGAAACAACTTCATAGAACAACTGTCTGCTTTTGACGCAGTTTTTTTCACAGTTCCACCCTTATGCAATGCAATCAAGGAGCTGATAAAGTTTGCCTTTGGCTTTAACAGGACATATTAGCAAGACACAATTTTTGGAGCATCCTCTAGCTTGAAATTCCATAGCTCGGCCTTGAAAAAATCAGTTATCATTCAATTTATAAAATCTACTTGATGTCCTCTTGCCATAATAAAGATACCAGCTTAATCATATGCTAAATTTCTGTTGCTCTTTGTGCTAGCTTTGCTATGCCTGGAACCAGATGATTTTGGCCAGTAAAGTCCTAGGGGATTAAAAGTTGCATCTTACCAGTGTAGTAACTGAGATGGAAAGGACTTGATTACTCATGCCAGAGATGATGACAGGAGACCCAGGACATGGCAGGGCTTCATCTTTGCTTTCCTACCCTGGCCCCTTCATCTACTTCCCATGGGTTTGGCCAAATCCAGTGCCTCAGGCAGCACTGCCCACAGCAGTTTGTCTTCCTCAAGGGTACTCTGAGCACATGGGGGTTCAGGTCAGTCTGGGAGTGAGAGACACAAAAGACTGCCACCACCCTTCATTCTCCCAGACTCTGGAGGCCATGAAGAGTCTCCAGTTCCTTCTTTATTGACCATGGAACATTAAGAATGGAAAGAATATATCCTGTTTCTAAAAACTCTTGTTCTTATAGAAAGTTTTGGGGTGTTTTGGAAAGTTTTGTCTTCTGATGGTTCTTCTCTCTTAACTGTACTGCTGTACGTGGCTCCAGCTGAGTGGGCTAAGAAGCAGATAGTAATAATTATTGAAGATGTTATACAGGAAGCTTTAGAAAGAAATGATATTTTAAAAATGTGGATGCTACACTTAATGCAAATTGTATTTCTAAGATGCACCCGTCCTTCTTGAGTGTGGTCATATATTATCAGGTGACTTAGATAAACCTGGAGGAAGCATAATAGACACAGAGATCCACTTTGAGATATTCTGAGTGGAAATTGCTTCCCCTTTTATTCTCTCAGCAAAGAAGACAAATGGCTTTAGAGAAATTTTTGAAAGGTTTTGTCCTATAAAGATAAAAATCCAAGGCCTCACACATATCTTGCTTCTTCTCTTTGCAGCTGACATGGTTTGGTAAATTATTGAGTTGGCTGAATTCTGAATGTATTGAAACAAAATATCAGACAGAAATATTACCACAACATGGTTTTGGGTAAGGAAATCTGGTATTGTCTGTCCCTTGAATTTCCCATCAGTCTTCTTCTTCTCTTAAAAAAACTGAAGAATGTCATGCTGTGAGAAAAAACTGACAGAAAGAAGTTAACCATGAGATGATGGTACAGGGCATCTGAGATTTGTCGGGTTACCCATGTGTATTTAATTAAATTCACAGGTTTCTAGATGTTAACTGCATTCAGTGAGACCCATTAGCAGAAACCTGTGTGTATGCTCAGAGTTCTGACTTAACAAAGGCATTTTTTATTTCCTGAAAAATGCAGCTAAGTGAGAAAAAAATTAAATTCAGACATGCTAAGCATATACTTGGTCTAATGAATAAATCCTTGGAAGTGATGACTGAATGTAAAACAGAAAGAATTTGTTTAGTCATAAATCTTTGTCTAATTTTTGTCTGGGTTTGATTTTGTGAGGAATTGGAAAGATCAGAAAGTTTCTGATATCAGTTATTCTCTCTCTTTCCCTGTTGACAATGAGACTTAAATGTTATTGTGCCCTGTTGTGGTGGTTTGATCTGGCTAAATGCAAGGTGCCCAAGAAAGCTTCTCTTCCACTTCTCAACTGGACAGAGGAGGGAAAGCAATGTCCTGTGTCAAGATAAGGACACAGGGAGATCACTCACGATTACCATCAGGGTCAAAACAGACCCAACTTTGAGAAATTAATTGAATTTGTTACCAATCAAAATCAGTGTATGATAATGAGAAATAAAACAGGACATAAAAGCACCTTCCCAGACTTAGCTTTATTACTGACTCTTTATCTCTCTATTCCACTCAGTTCCCTTCATCGGGTGCCCCTGAGAAGGACAATGAGGGTGGCAATCTGTTCATCACAATGCTGTTTCTGCTGCTGCTTTGTCCTCAAGGAGAAGAGTCCTTCCCCCTTCTCAAGCATGGCATTCCTCCCATAAGAGACAGTCCTCCATAAACTTCTCCAATGGGAATTCTTCCCATGGGCTATAGCTCACCCCTCCATTGATCCCCTCCACATCCATTTTTATCTCTCTTAAACTGAATAGTCCTAAACTGGATGTAGTAATTTATATGCAAGTTCACTTGTGCTATGTAGAAGGGAAGAATAACTTCTCTTGATCTGGTGGCCTGAGTTTCTTATCGGTACATGTAGTATATAACAGTTGCATACTCAGAATGTAGTATGTCTTATTCAGAAAGAGAGAGCACTGTGGAATTGTCTCCAACCTTGTGTGCACCATAACCCTCAAGCTCTCACCAGAAAGGCTTTAATTCACTTAGTCGCTTCCTAACTCTGTTAATGTGTGGTATAATTTCTACCTTGGTTCAGATAATTTCAATTGTTCTTATGGAATCTCAAGAGCTTTCTTTTGCTCTGTTGCTGAAGTTTATTGCAAACTCAATTTTTCATGTCCACAGTTAGTCTTTCCAATTTATTTTGTCGGCAAATGTTCTAAGTGGAGTTTGTGCAATTATCAAGGTCACTGAAATGTTGAACTTTGCAGGTCCAACCGTGGACTTGCATGGTACTAACTTCTCTCTTATCTCTAGAAAGACATTTAACCACTGGTCATTGCTGTGGCTGAGTCCAGTTAATATTGAAACCTCAAAGCAAGCCCACCTAACTATTTTCTCAGCGCATACTTCCTCATCTGTGGAGAATGACAAAAAAACTCATTAAAGTCAAGGAAAATTTCATACACCATTTTGTCTCGTCCTATACCCAGTCATTAAATTGAACACTGATAAAGACTTTTCATGCACACTTTACTCTTGAAAAATCCATGTTGAATATTCCTGATTACTCTTCTTGTCTTTCACTTACTTGGGTGTGGATATGAATTCCAAGAGCATGTGTTTCTTGATCTTCCCAGGGAGTGAGACCAGCCAAAGTTTCTTTGATTCTATTATTAACTCCCGAGCTGTCTTTAGGTTCTCCTAAAAGATCACCCAGCTTTCCTTGACATCCGTCTCCTTCATGGCAGCTACCCAAAGAGTTCCCAAGCAACATCCTGAATCAGAAGAAATATGCAGTTGTAAAGTTCAGAATCCAAAATGTGCTGCTTGTCTTCCCATTTCACCTCCAGGTCCTTAACTTAATCATTTTGGAGACACTACAATTCAAGCCACATCAAAGACTGCCAGCAGGTCTTCTCTGTGAGTAGAGTGCTATTCCTGGTCATCCCAGCCAACACTTGCATTAGGAGATATGCTAGAAGTATAATTACACCATTCCTGGAGAGCTTTAACTTTTCCCCAAGGATATGAAATCTTTCCCTGGCTGGTATAATTACATTGCATGTAATAAGAATGCATGGTTAATGAGAGACAAAATTTTACATGGTTATAAACTACTGTTACTCCTTATTACCAGAGTTCCAGGATATACATTTCATGGCTGAGTACAGGGAAGTTTTTTACCTACCAATTACGTCACACATAGGGCAGTGTGGTTACACAGGGCCATGTGTGCATTACAGCTTGTTTGTGTGTTTGCTTTCTAATATTCTGTAAATAATTTTCATTCACACAGTAACTGTACAAGCATTTGTTATAATGAAACTACCTGCATGAACAGAAGGTTCATGCTTCAACTTATTCCTGAAGACAGGAATTTTTTTTTTTTTGGCTAATGTAATAATTCAAATTGAAATCTGGTCCAAAAATCCACAGAAGTAAATCCAGTTTATCTACAAAAACTGTCTTTGAGCCATTAATAATCAATGACATGTTGTTTTACTTCCAATCCAAAAAGAAGCAGCTCCAGGCAAGACAAGCTCTCCATTCTTCCCCAAACCAGGATAGCAGTAGAAATGTGGCTTTGGATGAACCCACTTGGAGCAGCAGTAACAGTTTCTTCTACTTCTGGCAGCTATGTAATAGATGCTCAAGGCTGTGGAATACCACGGTCCACAGAACATTTGGAAAGAGTCCATATAAACTTAGAGCATCATTTTCCATTGATATTAGTACAAGAAGGAGGAGAATGAAGGCTTCCACTATAAGTTCTGAAAAGGTAGGGAACTTATTGAGTGGAATAGTTTTGACTAATATTGATTAATTCAATGTTGACATGGAAGAAAAAGACAATATGACCTGGTAAACAGTCTAGTTTACTTAGTAGAGCTATCTGTTTTCCTTGGAGGTGTCCCAAGAATTGGTTAGGGTGAGCTCCACTTAGTTGATTGGATCTGGCACAACTACATCATGTAGTAAAATACTTTTTATGTACACTGAAAATTCAGACTGTAGCTAAGAAGTAAATCTATCATGATCATATATATTTTTAAAATTCTCAGTGTTTATCATCAAAGAAACTATAGAGCCTTAAAAAAAGCAATAAAAATATAATATGTGAGAAAAATTTACAGAATAATTTGGATTAGTAATGTGGACAGAAACAAATAGCTCTTTTATGCTGAAATGCTGATTATAATCCAGACATTTTATTGGGTTACAGTACGGGCATTTTAAATATTTATCTAGATTTCAAAAATATTTTTTCAGTATGAAAATACAAGCAAAAAGCATTCACAGAGAAATAAATTATGTCTAGATGCCATTTCAATATTTGTTATTCAATGGATGCTCCAAAATGTGATTAAAGATGCACAGACGAGAACAACAAACTTTTGATTAGCTAACCATGTAGTAGTATAGAATTTGTCCTTTGTTATAGATGAATACATATATGAAAAAGGTTTGTCTCAGAATGTAGTTTAGCTGAATCTGTGCGACTTGGTTTTAAATCTTTTACCATCATGTGGTACTTCTCCTTGAGTGCATGTGTGTTGCTAGATTTTAAATTTTAATTTGCACATTCCATTAGAAGATAGGCACCTTTTTCATGATGCTAGTTTTCTTAGTTGCTTAGAAAGCCAGAAGAGAACATATTTACTAATATTATTTAAAACAAAAACCTTGGCTTCTATAGGGATTTTACTGTCACACTCATTCATGTTCTACTGTGAATCTCAGGTGTTAGTTTTGGTTTGCCACTTGAGATAGAAATCAAGCATAATCAAATGGTTTTATACAGATTTTTCTGTGCAATAAAATTATAAATGATCTCGAATATTATACACAGAGGTCAATTAATTATCTTAAACCAAGACTAGTAAGTTACAGTGATATACTATCTATTTATCTAAAACTTTATAAAAAACAATATTCTTCCTGCCAGAAAATTTGACTTTGAAAAAATCCATAGTTTAGGCAACTATCTGAATCATATAACAAGACTCAATTACACCAGGTGGTATTGACTGATATATTTGCTAATGTAATAGAGATGCCAACCCTGACAAAATTTGTTAGTTTGAAAATAGGGCAAAATGCCATTTTATTGCAAAGCTAATCAAAAATATTGCTTACAGAATGATGAGACCCATCAAGTAGATTTATAGCATACGACGTTTTTAAAATCTCAAATATTTCAAAGAGATTGGAAGGGCAATATGACTATTGTCTACTCAGTATAATGAACCAAAGAAAAAGGAGCTTTGACATGCAGACTTGCATGGCAAAGGGCTAGAAACTTTCTGAATAGCAGAACTGTTAAAGAAAGCAGGTTGTTTCTTGAGCTTATGCAGACACTGTCGTGGCTGGACCACCACCTGGATGTTTTGCAAGCTCCACAATTCAAAGAGATACTGCTTGGGGGGATTAAAGACTGTGAGTCGGATTCAATGAACCCAAATCCCAGCAGAAGTTTGGCAGAGGAATGAGTCAGTTCCTGGGATGCCAGCATTAATGGCTGAGGTCCAGACACTAATCTCAGATGCACGGCACGTGTCGCCTCCTATCTCCATTAAGCCACGTCTGCGGCTTGCACGCAGTGCATAACAGCAGATTTTCCAAGGCATATGCTGCTCCCAGTGCCATACGTTTTAGTTTAAAATCTGGTCCATAAGGTATGAGTATTTTGTTGGTTTTTTTTTTTTCCTTAAGTTGTTTGATGAAGAATTAAAAACAAAAGAAAAAGAAAGCAAAAATTTATTAACAGCACTCACCCTGCTTTACCCCTCTGGCTTCTTCATCTTCTATTCCCCTCCTTCAAAAGGATTCAATCAGAACCACACCAAAGATGCAAAGAAATTAAAGTAATAATAGAAGCAGCACTGGAGGATTCTTTTCCTTCATTTGTTCTTCGGTATATGTGAGACATGACAGGATTCGATAAACTCACAAGTATTTACTCTTTAAGCTAATTCTGCAGTGTTGTAAAACATGCAAACTGCAGGCTAGAGAGAAATAAGAGAGTCAGCATAGCAAAACTCGATTAGAAAGTTTGATTTGATTATCTGTTCCTTATTTGCATCACACTGCTGTTTCACTCCGAGCTACCTGACTGGAATATTTTCACTGCAATCTGAGTGTGGAAACCAAAGCTATCAGCAGAATAACAGGCTGCAGGAAGCACAGTGTTTTGTGCTGGAACATTCCAGCACACTAATTGCTGCTTTGAAAATCATACTCCAAACATTTTCTTGCTTCATTTAATCTCTTGGTTTCAGTGGAAAATGTCCAGAAACAATGCAGTTGAGCTTGAAGATGAGAAATGGGAGACTGAGTGGTTGAAAGGTACCGTATGAGTGGATTGATGCAGTGCCTTAATGTACTGGCCTTGAACTGTACAAACTTCATAGTGAATTCAGCCAGATGAAGGAGAGTGAGAATCAATCAGTTTCAGATGGCTCTAAAAGTTGCAATAAAAGGGAAGATGGTGGTCCATTCATTGTCTAAGACCTACACGGACAACCCTCTTGTGTAATAATAATTAAAAAGACTCAACTAGAAAGATTAGTTTGAAAAACAAGGAAGAAAACCACCTGACCCTCCTGTTCTTAGAAGAAAGCACATTAGCTAAATGATTGATTTTGTGCTTAATTTTTTTCTTCTTTTTTTTGTCTTTATTTCTCAGCAAGTATTGATCTCATTCTCTGTATTGCATTAAACACCCCAAAGTATTATCAATTGCTTACTTAGCCCAGACTGTGAGAGTTAAGTGTGAGACTAATTTAAAAGAGTCCAGTCATATCAGTTTTCACTTTTGGATAAACTATTTTTAACCTTTTACATTAAAGCATGACAGGCACTAGAAAACAAGCTAAATTGGCTATTTTAAAATAAAAGAGTCTGTATAGATTATGTGCCAGTTTTTAAAACCCTGTGCCTCTTTTGCTTTTTTATAACCACCAAAAAAGAAATAAACAGTTGAAAGGGAAAGGACACAACTCTGCTTCTGATGTGATGTAACAAAGAATGATCTTTACTGTCACTGTCCCTGATTTTGCATAAGCTCCTCTCTTGCACAGTGGAATCATATATAATGTAGATGAGATTGGTAGGGCTAGAAATCTTAATTTATTTATTGTATAAGCATAATGCCAGCCACCTCCTGTTTTCATTATACCAATCTAATGCCAGCCATTTCCTGTTTTCATTAGACCATTGTAATGCTAGACTCCTACTGTTCTCATTAGTGCAGGACTGTGTAATGGCAACCACCTCATGTTTTCATTATAACAGAACTGTATGGTGCCAGCTGCCACTTATTTTACTTTACAGAAGAGCACTTGAATAGTCCATACTTTTTTCAAAAGAATATATACAGAGATGTCAAGGACCCTAGGGGTCTAAGGCCCCCGAGAAAATGGTGGGAAACACCCTTCCTGACAATTTTGTTGCTGGAAGAATAGCAGCGTTTATACAGTGTGTACAGAGAAGAGGTTAAAGGCTGCGGTTGTGGAACCTGTTGTGGAACAGGTTTAAATTCTAGGAACTGCCTTTCTGATCCATAACCTATCTGATCTTCCTGAAGGAGATAAGAAGGTGGTTGCAGTAGTTCAAGGTCTGGATTAGAATAATAGGGAAATGCAAGTTAAATTCCTGGCTCCAGTACATATTGCCTGTGCAGACCATAACCTATAAATTCTGTCATATTACTCCAGTTGTGACTGGTCTGGAGATAATAAGATTTTCTCTGTCTGAAATATTGTTTTGTTTTGCTTTGCTTTGCTTTGCTTCTGTAATATTTTTCAGTATGAAACATTTCACTGCTTATCAGTAGTGCTTAAAAAGAAGCTGTGACTCTTTCTCTAGGGTCTTCAAATGTGATTGTAGTGATATTAAGTAGTACTAAGTACTGCCTGATGACACAAAAATCTTCAACTGAGACTTCTTAAAAATATAGTTTGAAAGCTGAAAGGGTTTTGTAACTAAGGTAAGTTGTTACACTGCAGAACATTAGGACTATATTTACTCTTTTTTGTAGGTATCAGAATAAATTTTTTTCTAATAAAAAAAAAGTATGAGATGTTGTAAAAATTTTTTTTTTCTGAAAAAATTCTATATTAATATAAAAAGTTTTTATTTAGATGCTCAGGTTTCTGGTCATATTGAACATAACATAGATGTCAAAAAACCCGCTCCAAAATATACCAGTGTCATTGCTCTGTAAAAGCTATGTAACTTCTATGTGGATACCTTGTCCCATCACTGCAAAAAAAACCCCTGGTTTACATAAGGGGACTGCAGGCTCAGTTCTATAATGAATGAATGAGCTGCATATTAGTCATGAGGTAGAGCTACCACATCTACTGGTACACACACATCTGCTGCCCCTATTCTGAAGCCTTGGGAGTTTCAAGTGCACAGTATCAACACAGGAAAAAGCACCACAGTGAAGGCCATTACTCTGTACCTGACCAAAATTATCACTTCTGCACAGTGACTTTGATTTTAATTATTTGTGTGATGCCAGCTTGTCATGTTTTATTGGTTGTATGTTTTAATGATTTATAGTTTCACTGTAGCTCAGGAGAGGAGAAGAAAAGCTCTGAGGACGTGTATTATGAAAAAAAAAAAATTACCGTTACTTTAAATGCTGGTTGTGGTGGGTTGACCTTGGCTGGACTCCAGGTGCTCACCAAGCTGCCCTTACAGTCCTCACCTCAGGAGGACAGGAGAGGGAAAAAAATAAGATGCAAAAAACCCCCGTGGGAGAAGATAAGACAAGTTTAATAGAGCAAAAGCAAGACCATGTGCATTAGCAAAGGAAAAAAAAAAAAAATTACCGTTACTTTAAATGCTGGTTGTGGTGGGTTGACCTTGGCTGGACTCCAGGTGCTCACCAAGCTGCCCTTACAGTCCTCACCTCAGGAGGACACGAGAGGGAAAAAAATAAGATGCAAAAAACCCCCGTGGGAGAAGATAAGACAAGTTTAATAGAGCAAAAGCAAGACCATGTGCATTAGCAAAGGAAAAAAAAAAAGATTTATTTTCTACTTCCCATCAGCAGGTGATGTCCAGTCCTTTTCTGGGAAGTAGGACTTCAGTNGGAGAAGATAAGACAAGTCTAATAGAGCAAAAGCAAGACCATGTGCATTAGCAAAGGAAAAAAAAAAAAAAAAGATTTATTTTCTACTTCCCATCAGCAGGTGATGTCCAGTCCTTTTCTGGGAAGTAGGACTTCAGTACATGTAGCAGTTGCTCCAGAAGACAAATGTCATAAATAATGAATCCCTCCCACCTCCTCCTTTTACTTAGCTTTCATGTCTGTGAAGATATCATATAGACTATCTCTTTGGTCATCTGTCCTGGCAATGTCCTGTGCCAAGGTCTTTCCCATCCCCAGGGTATTCTTGGGCGTGGGAGAGAGTGTGGACTGTTGGGGAGACAGCACTTTGCTGTGCCAGCCCTGCTCAGCAGGAGCCAGAACACTGGTGTGCTATCAGCACCTTTCCAGCTACCAATGCAGAGCACAGCACTGCGAGGGCTGCTTGGGGAAAATTAACTCCTTCTCAGCCAGACCCAATACCCTGGCACTTACACTGATTTGTCTGGGAGAAAACTCTTCAAAAGTGTTTCTGTTCTGTGTTTCCAGTCATGATGGAAAAGTTGTGTTTTCAAGAAAAGAAGAGCGTTCTTTGTCATTCTCAGATTGCTGTATTATTAACATCAGTGAATAGAGTAATTGACAGATGTGTATAAGTGTTGCTAAAATGATTAAAAGCCCTGGAAATCATAACCTGTCAGTGTTCCCTGGGAAACAAAGACCTTTCCATCTGTTAGGGGACTCTGCAAAGGAACGCAATGAGTCACCTTTAAAATGACAGCTGTCACCCTTAGGATTTTAGCCTCAAAGAAAGTGCAAAAATATAATGAAGTACATATAAATTGTCAATCAAAATATTCTTAATTTGTTATTATTTTGATCACCTCACTCTGGGCATGGCATGATAACTTGTAATTTTTCTATGATCCTTAGTGTCTGGATTAGGTCCAAGTCAATAGGAAGACAGTTATGTTTAGCAGTGTTATAGTTTGACAAAGCACTATATCCTTGCATATGTCTTTGCACATTTTCTGTCACAGTCTTCAAAATGAATAAAATTTTACAAGGATAGTGGCATGTGATAGCAGCACATTTGAAAATTACTGAGTTTTGGAAACCAAATAAAGTGGAATCTGGGTGATGGAACTGAAGGATGTGAGCGAGGTTGGTACACTTTTAGTTCACTTGCAAAGACGTATACTTAACATGTACCACTACACCTTCCCCTTTTATATTTAAGTTGTTTTAGTAAATGTAAGTGGTTTGTCATTTCTTTGCTTGTACCATTTTTTTCCTGTTTCTGATACGTTTCCAGAACTAAGGCAGGTGGAGTCATAACATTTTCTGTGAAATAAAATGCAAATTCTGTTATGCTAATGGACCACTAAGAACTGAATTAGATTAAGCAGTGGTGGTAAATCAGCATGTATACTGCTTTTTTTATTTTATTTTAATAGCAAAATTCCAGCAGAAATAGAATTCAGTGGTAGTCAGCACTAGAGGAGAAAGCCTAGGGCTGTTGATGTGCTTTACTGAATTTAGTATACATTTTACCACCATTCAGATGCAGTCTGTAAAACCAAGGATGCTGAGCAAAGTGCTTTGAGTCAGCTGGTAAGACAGTATATTAATTACAGCTCATAATAACTTCCATTTTTACATAATTGTTGCATGGTTGTACATGTTATGCCAAATAAAATCCTCAGTCTTGACTGGTGATTGTGATTAATATTTATGCTGCTGTTAAAAATGAGCATGCTTTTAGCTTCACTGATGCTGAAGATTTTCTGGATTATTTATAAAATGCAACAAAATAATAACTAAAGAAATTCCCAAACTGAGCAAACAGGTGGTTCTTCAAATAGGGCTCTGATTTTTATCTGTCTGCAAGAAAGCATTCTGTGCTAACAAACACAGGCATTGAACCAGGATTGGTCTTTCTCCAGACCACCCTTCAAGGCTTGGAAGTGTCAACTAGCATTTGCTAGTATGCCTTATAAACACTCAGGATGAAGGAAATAAAGTGAATGAGGGGAGCTGGCATGCACTTACAAGAAGCTATGGGATTCAAGATTTGGCAGCTGCACCTGGTGTCTCCTTGCAGTTGTGGGTTGTCATTGCCCATAGAAGCTTGAAATTTTTCCAGTCAGGAGGTGATGTGAACATCACCTTCGACTACAGGAATTACTGGTTATCAGCAGAGCTGTCTCAGGTTTACATTCTTGATCCCACAGTAAGCTTGGCAAATCTCCATGAAAGCTTTTTGAACAAGAGCGCTTGAATCAGGCGTCCTCCAATTGTTTGTACTTCTCCTACTGTTGCCATAACATGATGGGCCTCTGACATTTCACCTCTGCTAAAGGGATAAGATGTAATCGGAACTGGAAGTCTGCCTAAAGCATAGTATTCCTTTTCCTTCTCTATCTTGATTTCTACTGCCAGCCACATTAACACTTCAGCTGCACTGGTTTTACAATTTAGAAGTGCACAGAAGGTTACCAATAAGTGCAGAAGAAGGAATCTTTTAAGAAAGATGATTCATTTGGAAATTAAAGGACTGACCGTGCTTGTTATCACTATACAGGCTTTACCTGGATTTCTTAGGCTTCCATTACCCTCTACTGTTTTAGATCACTGGAACAGATATATTTGGAAAAGAATGGTGGTGGGTTTATATTCAACAGTGTTACTTCACTGCACTGTGGAGGGAAAAGTGTTTACAAGTAAGGCTATATTTAATATTTTTCCTGGGTAATTTTTTTTTTTTTTCCTAGGGACAGTGGGGTTTGGGTACCATTCTGGAGAGTATTTTTCAAAAACTGTTACTTTTTTCAAAAGGTGGGTGTTCTGGTGTTCTTTTCCTTTAGAAGGATTGCTGTGTCTTACTTTGACATGTCCAAAAATATGTACTATCAAAATTGAGCTCCTGTCCCTATTGGATCCCCGACCAAGCCACCTAAACAGATTCTGCTAGGGCAACGTCAGAGCACTGGTGTTCTGGTGTTCAGTGAGCTTCTATATACCAGGGAGCTTCGTTCTCTTACAGTGGCTAATGGAGGTGCAAAAGTTATTATGGAAGCATAATTACCAGCCTCTGGAGTCTCTTCCAGAAGAAGATAGCACAAAAGAAACCCAGACTCTGAACAGGACCATTTCTGGTGCTCTCCAGTAGTACTACAACCCTTAAACTGAGGCAAAGCCACAGTGCTTTTAAGAAGCTTATCTTGTGGTCGAAGATAAAGGCTTATTAACATTTGCTAATCTCTGCTCTAAATCTCTTATAATACAATGGTACCATAATGTTGTTAAAATAGTTTCACATGTATTCTTCTCTGCTATATTTACTATATTCATATGGTATTCTATAAATCCTTATTAAATGATATAGGAGTGTTTATATTAATTTTTTTCTCAATTTAAAATTAGGCCGAAGGGAGTATAGACTCATTCATATATCCAATGCATCTTCAAGCATAGAGAGTCAAAGGGTATTCAGAATGAATACAATTTCTCATCTGCTCTAAGACAATCCCTAAACATATACTCATAATAAAATACCACTACTTTGAACTCCATTATAGTTAGAGGATGTTAAATGCATTAGTTATCCAGAATACACATATCAGATTATTTTTCTCATAATTTCAGTACAAAAAATCCTGAAATACATTTCACTGAAGATGAAATGGCTATATGCTTAGTTATCAAGAAAATATTCATATTTAAAAATGACTAGTTTATTGTAATACTCCTAATAAGATTTCCTATTGAACTCACAATAGTGAATGAAGAATTTTTTCATAAAAATTATTATTTTAATAGGAAAATAAAATATTTTTTAGCAGCTGTAATCAAATTTTAAACCAAAGAATTTCAGGAAATAAATTGAGATCTTATCTACAAATATTATGAAGAATATTTTTATTTTATAGTAAGAAGTGTGAAGACGAATAAGAAATCTACTCTAAATTCTCTACATTTGATAAATTTTCAGTGTAAATAATTTTAAATTGACATATAAAAAGAAAGGAGTGGTGACTGATAGGGTCACTTGTAGAAATCATTACAGCACGCAGCATCATAATTAGTGTCTGTTGTAAAAGGCTTAAAAAATATATGCATGAAACATTTTTCTATAGACAGCAATAACAGAAATAGATGTAATTTCCTGATGGTCAGACATGTATGGTGCTTTTATTTCAATGCTGTGCCAGCCTAGTGATCCATTTTTATTGCTCTCAAATCAAACCATTGAAAAGACTTCTGTGTGTGATTGCCCTTAAAAAGATGGAAAATGTAGAGATATTACAAAATGTAACCACAAATTTGTGAAGGAGTATTTCTTGTTGCAGACATTTCTATGCAGCTACAGCAATCAACTGATTTCCAGACACAACTTCAGTGTTGCTTTTAATTTGGAAAACATTAAGGATTACTGGCCAATGGTTCCCTAGTTCCCTGGTAGCAGTTCAGTCGGTGCACTATAATAAAATTTCCATAGAGTTAGTGTTCAAAGTATTAAATAAAATATGTTCACAGAAATGGATAATTCATTATTCCTTTCCTCAGTAGGTCAACATCTGAATCTGCTGTTCAATCATCTATGTTTCAAGCTAGTCTTATACTGTTAACTCTAACCAAGATAAATTTTGAAATGTTTACAGACATTTTGGAGTCTTGCCCAAATCAAAGGTATTATCTCTAATGTAAAGAACTTAAAGGGGGAAACCACGTCAGAATGCCATTTTCACAAAGTAACAAAGGGCCCAACATTTGACTAGTGTGTATCTAGGGAAAAAAATCTTCTTAAAAATATTAAAAATTATTTGTCTCCCAGACAGAGAAAAATGTTTCCCCAAAATTTGAACTAAATATTTTCATAAGCCAGGCATTATCAGGAACCATCAACAATAAATAAACCAAGATGCTGTGCTCTTTTCCCTGAATCATAGCATATGCATTATTGAAATATACATCTCGGAAAATTCTTGGATGGCTCATTAATTCCCTGATCCATTTCTTCATGCACTACTGAAACTAAGGTGACCTTTCACAAATCAAACTATGTGTACAGTAGACAGTTGTCCTTTCTACTGGAAAAAATTCATTTTTAGGGAAACATTACTAACTGAAGAAAGAAGGTTTCAGATGCTTTCATGTCTTAGACTCAGTAAAGGATAAGGATAGGGTATTTATCCCATGAGTGAACACCCTGAAGCAGTAAAACGTGGTTGGCTTAAAGGAGATCCAAGAATCTCTGTTTGATGGACTGGCCACTTTCCAAATGAGAAATCAATGACTCTGTATTCTGGGTAAAGAAAAGTCAGGATGGTTTATGACTTGTTCAACATATACTGTGGATCCAGCCAAGCTCTGGATTACACACAGCTGAAGACAGTAAAAGTAACATCCCATGCCCAGTGAGGTCATCAGCAGCATAAGGTACATTCTGTAAGGACTCTGCACAGACAATGGCTTGCTAGATTTTAGAAACCAGCCTGTAGAAAGACATATATGTAGTGGGAAAAAGAGGAGATAACATTGTTGGGTTTCAGTGTCTAAGATGGGCAGCTAACTAGATGCAGGCTGGTTTTGCTTCTGGAAAGGAGACTTGCAGTAAAAAATGTAATGGGTAAAAGGTAATTGTGTCTGCAGGAATAGCACACACCTGTAGTATTCTGAACAAACTGAAATTCTATTTAGCTGTCAAAATCAATGCCTTTATACTTAATTACTTTTTAAAAACCCAAACAAACAAACAAACAAACAAAAGTAAAAAAAACTCCTCACTGGAAAAAAAAAAAATCTGGTTTACAGGTTTTACACTATTTGGTACGTCATTGCTACAACAACTCAGGAGCAGACAGGGCCACGTATTCTGAGGGATTGATCACAATGCTCAAATACATCAAAACCCAATCAAACAAAAGAACTTAAGAAAGTTAAATTATTACAACAAACTCAAAAAGCCAAACATAGGACTTAGTAATATTTTTCCCAGCAATTTGTCACATTGTTTACAGCAACATGAATAAAATCACTCACACTCTTAAGAAAGACACAATAAGAAAAGTTAAAAATCAGAAACCAATTCCTTGCGTTCTTCAGGTTGTTCTTCTCCACTTGTCTGCTCAAGCAGTGTTTTGATTTCTCCTGCTAGGCTCAGTCTTTAAGAACTTACAGCCCCACCCCATTTAAAATGTTTCTGGTGAACTCACACCAGTGTACTAAACCAAAATATCCTTTATTCAGCTTCATGTTTCTATGAGCAAATAACAGCCTGTAGGGATTCAGTGCATCAGCTGCTTAAAAGATAAACCTACTCAGCTTGATGAAAACTCTTCTCCACTTTCCTGTTGAGAGAAAACGGTAACACATTTCTAATAAATGAAGCAGGACTGTCATTTTTTTGGCAAACTGATAACTAGCAGTAACAGCCGCATTGCCACAAGTTGCTTTTCCAAAGTAATTACCATCAGGCTCCCTGTGGTATGCAGTGTTTAACACATTTCTTCTGTGTTAATGAATGCAAAAGCAGGCAACACCACTATTAGTAATCGCTTTTTATTCGTAGTCCTCATTTTCCAGATAGGTCACATTAAACACAGCCATTAAACAATAGCGGTTGAGAAAATCCATACAATGTATGCTGCTTTTGTTTGGTTTTTTTCCTGTCATTCACCAGTCATTGGTGCAACTTTGAGCCATATGGGGAGACAGGGGCTGATAAATGAGAATGCCAACCTGTATCACAATTGGGCCAGAGAAGTCAAAACCTTAATCAGATTTCATTCAATTACACTTCAAGTCAACAAATCTTGATAGCCAAAACTCCCATTTAAATTAATGCAATAATAACTGCTGTCTGATGTCAAAAGAAAGCAATTAAACAATAATGAGTGGGTGTATGTTATGCTAGGCTTCAGACTCTTCCTTGACCTCAGTAATTTCCCTTCCATTTGACAGCAAGCAACATGAAAGCTCGTCTGAATGGTGTATCTTGCTCCACTATGAACAAAGTTTGACTTCCAGGGGTAACTTGGATTGGGAAACCTCTATTCTTAAGTGGCGAATCAGATCAGGGAAATCTGTTTCCTCATAAATATGCCAATTAAAAAAAAAAGGCAGGGAAAAGAAAGGTCTGATTTTGAGTTCTGATTTGATTGGCCAATTGTATTAGGAACTCCCAGTTGCTGGCTTTTTTTAATTAAAAAAAAGATACAGAATACCTTATTCACTATTCACAGTGTACAGTACAAATTTATTAGTTGCTTTACTTCTCTCCATTAACTTGAACTTTCCTTTTATAATCTTGTGACAGATATTTCCTTTCAGTCTTATAAAGAATGTGTGTAAAAAATGAGAGAAATAACTCATAAACTTTATCTTTCATTGCAGCCTTTTTTCTCCAGGGGTGATAGTAGAGATACCATGGAGAAAAAACACTTTAAATTCTTTTGTGTGCAGAACATCCTTCACACACAATCATGTTAATTTTGACTGAACCAGCAAAACTCACATTGTATAAGCTCTGCTGGTTTGTTGGTTCTTTATCCATTCTAAATTGTGAAGTAAATTTTTAACCTGGGATGATCTTATACTGGGAAGCAGTATGCCAGAGTTCTACAAAACAAGGCAGTTGAAAGACAAATTAAATAAAAGCAAGATTTCCTAAACTCTTCTATAAAGCTGTGAGTCATGAATTCTGAATTACCTCAGTGGTAAATAAATAATCACTACTAAATACAGATAATGTGTTAAACAGCTAAAGCTAGTAAATCACTAGTGACAGAGAGCCTTAAGGTAAATTCCTCTTACATTGGCACAGCCCTTTCTCAGAGTGTTGTGGTTTTATGTCTTCAGAAACATACAATGAATTGTACAACTGGTTACTCAGTGTTAAAATCATTTATAAAATACACAAATCTCCATCACTTGACTGCATTTACATACTGGCTTAGATTTTGCTGAATAATGGATCTCACTGGCAGAGCTAAAGACTTGGTGCACAGACACTGAAGTGATGGGCACCACAGAAATACGTAGAAAAGACTGATCAAACAATAAGAATCCTCTCCACTATGGAATTTCAAGCTATCAAGCTATCAAGCAAAACCAATCTCGGGTCTCCTGGCCAAAAAAAAAAAAAAAGAAAAAAATTATATAACACAGACAACACCACGTTTTAGATACATAAATTGTCCAAAACATGGAGAGTAGCTTGATAAGACATGTACAAGATCCTTCCTTTTGCATGTAATTGTAGACATTTTTTAACAGGAGCTAAAAGCAAACTGTCAAAATTGGTGTCTCCCAAAGACAATTCATTGTAGGACTGACTAGCTAAAATAACCATTTAAATGCAATCCCCAAACCAAAATAGGCTGTTGGGTCAACTTTTTTTCTTGAACTGATAAAAAACTATGGCTTGTGGTATTTCAGATTGCCAACCCCTTTTCTAAATATTTTTATAGTACAGATTAAATTTAAGAAATCAAATACATAGTTTTTAAACAATGTGCCATAGTGGGATTTCCAGCAGAGTGTCTGAAGTATATAAGGGACAAATCCTGAACTAAACATTTTATTCTGCTTCTTCTTGTACTGTGGAAGTTCATTTGTTCCTTTGTAAGTTTTCTCTGAAAGCAATTTTGAATTTTTCAAATGCAATAAAAACACTCCTAGGAAACAATAATAAAAAGTAAAAATTATATCCCAAGTTATTCTAAATTATTCTGCAAATATTATTCAGATCAAGTGAAAACTTGACTAAAAATACTCCCTAGAATAAGCAGTATTTATCTGGAGCTGCAGTAAGCTACGGCACTCTCTGAAGAACCAGATAAAATACTGCTCATGTCACCTTGGCACTGACATATTTTTCAGCTCTATAAACTAAATAGTAAAACTTTAAAAATGGTGGCATCTCTGAAGAATTCAATCAAATATCCTACATTGAACAGGCTGGCTGCATATGTTGGGAAAAAAACCCAAAAACCCAAGGAGGTTCCAGATGTTGGTTCGAGTGTAATTTTTGTTGTTAAACATGGGTTTGCAATAGAAGCTTCTACAAGGACTTGCACATAACCATGACTGATGGATGTATTTGTAGGCTGTTCACTTAGCTCCATCAGCCCACTCAAACATATTTTGAACAGATTATGTACTGCAGTACTTCGTAGACCATACATTAAACAAGAGACTTTGCTCTGAGGCGCTGCTTCCCATATTCCATGGGGAAAAGGAAGCAGGAAAAAACAAAACTCATAGAGTTCGACAGCTACTGAGGCAACACTTGCCATTTACAATATAAGCCCAAATATTTTTGCAACACAACTATATATTAATTTAATAAAATACACAATATAGCTCTTATACACTCAACAATTTGGCTCATATGCACTGAATCTGCAATAAATCAATAAAAATATGTCATTTGATGTAAACACACTGAATCTTCTTACATTTGCACATTTAAATGACCATGTGATTTTTGTGGATGTCTGACATTTTCACTTTCCTGAGCTATTTTAGTGTCCACAAATGAATAAAAAAGTGTTAATAATGTTAATTTCTTTTCTGTATTACCCTTAAGGTAACTTATTTTTCCCCAAACTTTTTTTCCCTTCCTTTTTTTTTTTTTTTTTTTTTTCTTTTTTTAACTTACCACTAACTATTTATAGCTTTGTTGGACACTAAAATGCTAAATAGATAATAAAATGATTTTTTTTTTTTCATTTTATCGAGTGAATTAGCTTATGTGTGCAGGACAAGATGGACTATATCATTTTACATTTAACCTTAATATGATATGTAGTGTTTCAATCATGATGAGGATATGTTTTCTTGAATAATGATCTGGAATGGTTCTTTTTGTTCTATTGTTCCTTTTTTTTTTTTTTTTTCTTTTTCATATTTGTGGCAGATAACTTTGTACATAAATGTTTACCACAAATGAGTGTTAATGTTTGGCGTCGCTTGGACTACTACAAGAACTCTTTATAGGACTTTCAGTAGAAGCCTGTGGTGGCTGCTGGAAATTCACCACAGATCAGTATTATTCAACCCTGTTTTTCTTGGGGTTTATACGTAAACAGTAAAGTCAGCATCAGCTATTGAGGACAGTCTTAAAGTATCAGACGTATTTCCATTCCATCTTTCTCGCACCTTCCTATCAGATTGTCAAAATGGCACTGTCTTTCCTTCTTTCATTTTGTTCTTGGTGTACTTGACTCTGTCCTAATGAAAGTTTGGTCAAAATGAAACCAGTGTTATCTGTCAAAAAGAAAGAGCAGTGAAAAGAACATACTTGTGGGCACTTCAGATGTTCACTAAAAGCCTTAAAGCAGCATTGGTCTTCCTTCATTCCTGTTATTCTGTTACAACCAGGGAATTTATTTATTTATTTATTATCAATCAGCAGAAGAGGAGTGCAACTGCCAGCCTGTCCTTATTTTCCCCCTCACTTTCTGATGGCCACAGGGTCACTTCCCCGACAGTCCTGCAAGAGCTTGTCTATTTCTCTCACAACTTCCTCGGCATCCACCGACTCCCTGCCTAGATCCCGGGCTGAGCGGTCTAACTGCTCCAGAACAGAGTCCATCTCACTCGAGTCTCGGCTCACTCGGGAATGCACGTCTGCAAAGGCCCTAGCCATCTGATCTGATGCAATGAAGGAAGCGTCCTTTGACTGTTTACTGGGCGATAGATACTGACTGTCAGTTGACAAGTACTGGCTGCTTGGTTCAGCCAAGGCTCCTGATTTCACTTCACAACCATCCAGTGGTCCTTTTGTTGAGGTGCAAGGCTCAATGCATGTCTTGGTTGGGCTGCTCGATGCTGAGGGAACCTCCTGAAGCAGAGGACTCAGGGCACGTTTGGCTTTTAAGTAAGGTTTAACATTGGCAATGAGAATAGTGTGCTCTCTCTTGTCTTTCCCAAATGTACAAAAAGTCTTTTTCCCAGTGGGATTCACAGTTTCATATGTCTCAGTCTCAACATTAGCTTCAACTGTGGGTACAAAGAGATTTGTGCGATAATCTGCATTCTCAGCCTGACTGGCTGCAGGGAACTGTGGCATCCAACACCTGTCAGAATGACCAAGCACTCTGCATTCATCTGTGCAGTTAACACATTCTTCTTGTTCTGCAAAACAAAGGAGAAAGAGAAAAAACTCTAATTATAAGTGGATTTATTTAGGCTAATTGATAGGCTATGATCATCATGTGATGGGCTTACTTGACATCTGGTTTCTTAATTATGGAGAAAAAGAAGAAGCTATAATTAAAATATTTCAGAAGGTTTGCATAAACCTGTTAGTTGAGACAATAGATTTATTTAACTCTGTTCTCCACATATTAAAGCATTCACACAGCCCAATGGAAGTATAAAGGGGTCATTAGAGACTCATTCTCAGTGGAATTGAGCTTCATCTGTAAACTAATCTGCTGTAGAAATCTTTTAGGCTTTGTTCTGTAAAACTCATACTAGAAAAGAGTGAGCAGTACTTAGGGAACTCAAAAGGAATTATAAGGATTAATTTTTCAAATCAAATAACTGAGCAGCGACTGCCTTTCTGGAAACACAAACACTTCATAAAAATCAGCAAGCTGTTTTTTCTTTTTTTGTCACCTCCATTTCATTTGTAATTGTTATGTTGTGTGACAGTCACAAAATAAAAAGGTTTTCTTAAAAAGCCTACTTTTCCTGCTGAGAACAGAGAACCAGACCTTCCATCAGTATGCATTAAATATAAGCTTGTCAAAAAGTGCATATTGCAATTTTATTAGACATGAGTATGGATCATGTAATCAGTTTTCCCCTTTTTTTGTTTTGGTGCAACTAACTGAAAATGGATTTGCTCAATACATACAATTTGGAAGAATGACAAATGGCGACACACTATGTGAACCAATGACGTTTTCAGATAGGATTTCTATATCCTTATTCTTCCAAAGAATATAGTTAAATGAGATTCCTTTGCTACACTTTTAGAACAGAAATTTTTATACTTCCTGTTCTACAATTCAAAGAAAACTTTCTGTTTTAAAAACTTTAGCTTGTGTGTCATTTACATTAAATAGGTTACATTTGGGCCAATATTTTCTGTCTTATAATTGTACTTACAACTCTAACCAAAGTATCAGGACTAAGAAAAAAAATAAATAGAATAAATCCTTTTATCATCTCTAGGTTTAAGTTAACTGTACATCTTTAGCTATTAATAACTTTTCTTTCACAAAATGGGCAGATGTGTTCAATATTCATTTTTTGAGGAATGTTGTATTTTAAAAAAGTATGGAATTCTGTTATGGCCCACATTTATTTTGTTTAACCGGTTTATTGTTAAAGTTTTTATGTTAATGGTTTGTTCTTATGTTCCCCATGTTCTCTCTGAGTTGGTTTATTCCTGAAGTTGCATCCTCCCTTAAGTCACTTTGTATGTTATTTCCCTACCCCTTGTTCTATTTCCTTCCCTATCAATCACTGTTACCCTCCTCCGTGTTCTGGTACCTTCCATGTCACTCCAACCCTGAACCAAACCTTTGAGCATACCTCCCTCTGGGCGTTCCTGGGAGTTTCCCAAACCTGGATGCCCCATTGGACCATGTGACCGGCCCTCTCCTCCCACTTGCCCTGGTTGGCCCCAGAGAAATGTTGTAACCCCTTCACTGCACCCCAACCGGTCCCTTATTGGCTTGTGTTTAGTGTCCACCCCTTGCTCTGTCATTGTGTAAATTCCTGTGCACAGCAGTGTTTGGGGCTCATTTCTGTTCCGGACACCTGCGACCTTAATGAACCTCCTGTTGGAACCTCAGCACCAGAGAGCCTCCGCCTTCTCCTTTACCCAACCCCTGACTGCAGTGGGAAACCTTCCACTGTAGAGCGAGCAGCTCTAAAGGTGCAGCTGTCGGCAGAAACCCCACACTGCTGTTGTTCCCCACAGCTGGCACAGCACCGGTGTTCTGCAAACTAGCCTAGGAATTCTTGTCAGAATTCCAGTTAGACCAAAACCTGTTAGAATACTTAGTATACTCCTAAATATAAGGATCGAATACACAGTCAGAGATGTGCAGAATGAGTCTTCAGAAAAACAGAACAAACATGCCGACCCAAAGATGGGGAACTTAAGCAATCATTATTTTTCTTAATTAGAAAATAAATTCCTAGTAATCTTTTATCACCACCTGATTAACAGATGATTGCACTGCAGAAACATGACAAAAGAAACACCAAAGATGATCCATGGGAATCTAAGAGTGTAAACAGTTTTTCACGTTTCTAAAAAGATACGAATAAATAGGACTCAAACTAAAATTGTGTTATGTCACAGTGATGCTAAACTGGGAGAATTTGCTCGGAACTGATATTTGTTAATGACACAGTCCTGTGAACAAGTGTGATTCTGTATGTATGTTCCCTTCCTTGAAGACTTTTAAAATCTAAATCTGGTGTAAACCTTGAAAAAAATATCAAAAGCAAGAGAGAATTAGGTACATGGACAGCAGAGCAAAGTGATTGTTAAAGAAAAGGATGTAACATAAAGGCTTTAAACATAAAATTCATAGAGGTGAGTCAGCCTCAGCTGTGTACCTGGTAAAATCATGGAACAGACCTTCCTGGAAGATATATCAAAACATGTGGAAGATGGGGAGGTGATTAGACACAGACAGCAAGGCTTCATTGAGGACAGATTGTGTCTGACTAATCTGATGGCTTTCTACGACAGAGTGAATGCATCAGTGGACAAGGCAAAGTCTTTTTGATGGACTGTCAGATCAATAAGGTAGTGGCTGGATGGTCACTGCAAACAGTTGCAGTCAATGTCTCAATGTCCAAGTGGAAACCATAATGAGAAGTGTCCCTCCATGGTCCACATTGGGGCCAACATTATTTATTATCTGCATTAATGAGATAGACAATGGAACTGAGGGCACCCTAGGATCACATGCTGAGTGGTACATCTGGTTTGCTGGAAGGCAGGGATGCCATCCAGAGGGACTGTGACAGGCTTGAGAGGTGGGGACCATGTGAATATCATGAAGTTTAACAACTCCACGTGCAAGGTCCTACACCTGGGTTGGAGAAGTCACCCATATCAATACAGAATGGGGAATGGGCTGATTGAGAGCAGATTTGTTGAGAAGGATTTTACTGGTGGATGAAAAGCTGGACAGGAGCCAGCAGTGTGTGCTCACAGCCCAGGTAGCCAATTGTGTCCTGGGCTGTATAAACTGAAAGAAAAGAGATTTCAATTGTACATGAGGTAGAAGTTCTTTGATCTGAGAGTAGTGAGACACTGGAACTACTCAGTTCTACACAATTTCCCAGAGAAATTGTGGATGTACCATCCCTGGAAGATTTCAAAGTCGGGTTGAACAGGACCTTGAGCAACCTGATCTAGTAATTATATCTATATCTAGTAATATCTACTATGGGCAGAACATTCCTGCCCATGGTAGATATTTCAAGATCTTTTCTGACCCAAACCATTCAATGATTCTATGATCTCCAAGGAAGACTAATCCACACACTGGTTTTAGTATCCAATAAAAACTAAAATTATCGTGATAAAAAGTAGGAGTAAAATAACCCCAACCTTAGGACTCTAACGAAGTGGCAGAACTGAAAAGATTTTAAGGAAGAAATTTAAGTTTGTTATATTTGATTTTAGTTCACTTGAATGAGATGGCATTGGTATGCATAACCGCAGATACAACATATGTGTGGCAATTGCTTAATGAAATGGGAGCCATACAAATGAAGGACATAGCTATACACCTCATTCCACCCATTAGTTCACCTCCACTAAAGTTCTCCATATCTAGCTTTCCGGAGCTACTATAGCATCAAACAGCTGCTGCTTTAAAAGAGCCAAGAGAAACTGCTACTCTCATTCTCTCTTTCTCAAAAAAGCCCAAACAAACAAAAAAAAACCCCAAAAACAAAAACCAAAAAACCCACCCAGAAACATAAAACTTCACAAAACAAACCAAATTAATGTATTTTTAAAAACATCCTCGTCTTCCTGATCTTCAGAGTAGATTTTTGGCAAGCTCAGCCTCTAACTTTAGAAGTGGACTTACAGAAATAGGAGAAATAGGTGTTTTCTTCAGGATTTTCCAGAACAATATCTAAAGTTATTTTTCTCTTATATGGAATTCATGACAATTCTGAGTAAAAGCTTTCTGGCACTTCTAAAAGTTTACCTAAACAACTAATGAGCTTTCCAAGTAACTTTTATGTTGTGAGGTTAACTATCCTTTGTATGGATATCTGTAAACAATTTTGTTGCTTTATAACAGCAGACAAAAGTAAAACCCTGCTGCATGTTAGCTACTGTAAAACACTCAGAATTGCACAATCAATGGAGCAGTACTTTTCTCAGCTCCTCTCTTTTCAATTACTCTATCAAAGCAAGATCCCTCTCCCCAAACATTACAGTCTCTTTCATTATACCACAACAAGACCACCTGTAGAAGAAAAACCCTTTCTGTCTTTCAGATAGTAGCTCTATGTCATATTATCTTAAAATACATTAAATAAATATTCATATATATATTTCTCTGCTATGTGCATCGACAACACATGTATATATACACATGCATATATGAAATATAGAATTAGGAAATTCTATTTTGATGCTAACTCTTTTTCTAAAACTCGACAGAACTGTATTTCTTACTCCCTGAACTAAGATTGAAACGAACAAGCTCGGATGAAAGGTGAAGATCAGAAAAGTTCTCAGTCATTGGAAATAAGTGTTGTAAACTTATTCAGTAGGTGTTCAGTACTGTGCCAAAAACTATGCTTTGAGATTTTCAACACTCATTAGGTTAATTTACCACAATCAAGTGATGTTTGAAGATTTATGTTTTTAGCTCTTACGTACGTGCATGCACATACAGTGGTTTGAGGAGGGGCCTTACACAGTGTTTGTATTATTCGTTACTGCCATCAAAAATATAAAATTTGCTGGCAATCTCTAAGTAAAAGAGATACAAAGCATATATATGTTGTGTATATATATATATTGCATGCTCTATCTACTTTGCTCTTCTCATTTCCTGTATTTATGACAGCAATTTTTATACCTGCATTCCTACTCACTGTATCGACTAACTTTCCATTTCTGCTCCCTGGACATGGTAGCAATGACTGAATTAAATATGAAGCAAAAAACAACAAAAAAACCCCACAGAATGACCTTCAGTTGAAACCCACCTACATTGCATGAGCTTTAGTGCTCTGGTCCTGAAAACCTCTGTCTTTTCATTTCACTCTATTATGTCACATCATAGGGAATGGATTTTGAGTATTGATTATCATGCATTATAAGCTGCTGGTCTCACCATTAGCCTGTAATTTTGACTGCTACAGCTAGCACACAGGGAAAAAAAAAATCAAACAGGGATTTTTGTACTAGTAGCAGAAACTACAAACATGAAGTGAACTATTACCACCAAGGGCCAACTTATTACATATGAGAAAATAGAATCAATTTAAAGGTAAATATATAAATATATAGATGTAAAAAAGGTTATATGCTGTGCTGTACAGCAAGATGTGCTGGTAGAGTGATATGCACCATCAGTCTTTATCTCTGTGCTTGTCTCTCTCCTGTTGAAAATAAACCCTTAACAGTGCATGTGTGTACAATAAACAGAAGCAGTCTAGAGGTTTTCCTAACTCTCTGGAGGTTTAAGGGTAAACAGTCAGAAGTGCTTTATGCACTTAGGGGAGAACATACACTCAAATAGAACTGCTAAATTATCAGCTGTAGAAAGAAAAGGAAACAAGATATCTGTAAACAACAGTTACCTAGATAGGAAACGTATTCGGTATGGAAATTTAAAGATGGTGTAGGATGAAAGTTATATTGGCAACATATAAAATGCAATTAATGCAAGATATGTATTTTGTCACAGCAGAAAACATATCTTGTATATTTTATTCTAGCACCAGAGGAGTTACATTTAACATCTGCCTTTTATAGCAAGTTAAAAGAAAAAGATTCTTTTATTGTGGTATCTACAATTTCCTACACTTCCTTTATAAATATTGTGAACAAAATTAATTATGAGTACTGATTTCACCCTAAATATATTGCACTATGAAGTTAATTAATGCTTTAGATAGCGGGCTCTTTTCAATGGCTAAAACAGATATCTTATTTTGACTCACTGATTATATGAAATTTGCATAATGATAACAAAGAAGAAGCTCAAGAATTATTATGTTTTTAAACAGTGACGCAGTAGAAAAATCAAGTCAATAATACAATATTTTCTGCAATTTAACTGGTTCCTAATTACTTAAATTATACATACATACAAAGAAGAAAAACAAATGTGAGGTAAACATCAGCATGGAAACATTTCCAAGAAATATTTTATGTACTATACTTACCGGATGAAGAACACTATAGTCTGTATTGAAGTACTCCATACAATTCAATACTAAATGTCAAGATTCCCATATATGGGTAATCAAACTATAAGCATATCTATATACACATACACATATATGCTTATATTTATATAAATAAATGAATCTATATATATTTAAAGTCTGATTACCCCTATACACAGGCCTGGATATATAAATAAGCATAGACCTAGACTTACAGCTAGATCTATGCTATCCTATTCCTCACAAAACCTGTAAATTATTTTATCAAATTTTATTTGGAGTTAAACAGGGCAGACAGAGTTCAGATCATTATAAGATTTTGAACTGATGGTCATTCAAATGCATTCTTTCCTAAGATCTTCTTACTCACAAAATATTTTAAAATGTAGCTTTTTATTGCCATTTGTTCATTGATAAAGAGTAAATAAGAATATGACTAGATAAGTACATGAATAGTGCTAAATATTTTAAAATACTGGTAACTTTTGTTATTTTTAGTTGTCCTGGGAAAGCCTATCTTTCAAATACACTTTTTTCTCTGTTAAAAGGGGATGTCTAGGTTTTATTATTGCATGAACACCTTCTTCTAACTATTTTTAAAATTCCTTTCTATAAATGTGGAAGCTAAAAATAAACTTTAATTGTCAGGGGTGCTTTGTAGGTTGATTCTGTGTACTGCGATGACTATCCAACTAATAGGTCCAAATAAAAAATAAACCAGAGGACCCATTTCAAAAAATACGCCACCTTCTTTCTGAAAGCATGCAGTTTCACAATACCTTCACTCTTGAAATGCTCTATTCTTCATTCCATTACAGAGAATAGTAAAGCACATCTTTGATGACCCTGTTTTCACATGACACAGATCTGTTTATGAATACATACATAAAGTTCACACTGACTTGTGCAGGAGATAAAATCCATTCACCCTTGATGTTGTGAATTTGTGTTCATTATTGAAAATATTGCCATTTAGAATTTACTCAGTTATGAAACAAACTGTAAAATTCTCTGCAGCTTATATTTCTCTGGTCTAACCACAAACACAGTATTTACTCTGAGGGTGGTAAGGCATTGGAACAGGTTGTCTTATTCCTGGAAGTGTCCAAGGCCAGGCTGGATAGGGCTTTGAGCAACCTGGTTTAGTGGAAGGTGTCCCTACCCATGCCAGGGCAGTTGGAACTAGATGATTTTTAAGATCCCTTCCAACTCAAACTATTCTATGATTTTATTTAAAAAACCTCCACCAACACCAGTACTTGTTTTAGACTAATAAAATGTTATGCTTCATATTTTTAATACCTTAAATAGGTATGAAAATCTGTATTTTCTGTACATATGTGTAAGCAGATGGACAATAAATGCCACATAATATCTAACAGAGAATGTGATTAACTCTGCTTTTCAGAACTTCAGTAAGTCCTAAAATATGACCTGAAAATCTCACAGAATTTACATGATTTAAGATCCCTTCCAGGGCGGGTTTTTTGGGGTTTTTTTTGGTTTTTATTTCTTTGGTTGGTTTTTTTTTTTTCTTTCTTTTTTTTTTTTTTTTTTTTTTTGAGCCAAGCAATTGTCTTTACTAAAGAACTATAAAGGCTATAAGTAGATATTTATTACAGGAGACAAATAATGTGTGCTTTGGCGTATCCTAAACACGGGGTCTATATGACATTTCTATTGAGAACAATCAGCTAAAGCACTACCTCTGTGGTTGGATTTCTGCTTAATTGCAATTGATTTTGACATAAATGAGCAGAGATAAACAAATACTTCTATACTTCTCTTGCTGTTATTAAACAGAGCTGTCTCCTATCTGAGTATTTATATTGGCTTGTCTGTTTAAAAACTCCTTTCAGTCAGGCAAGGCAATTATGTAGCTCAGATTAGCAAAATGACTGGCAGTAAAATGAGAGTGGACTGCCACATTTTTAAACCTCTTGGATCTGATATTTTTCTCCTGATATTATAAATAAAAGTTTCTGTGGTCTATAATCTTTACACAGTTATCCACAGGTGGTGCTGGGTTTTTATTTAGTTGGTTTTGTTTCCTTGTTTTCTGGACACCGGATAAAGACAATATATATTTTACATTTTTATGACATAAAACATTTCAAAAGCAATAAAATCATGATGTCCTATGATTTAATTCTAGTCCACATTTGTCCCAGACAATAAATATTGGAGGAATATTTCAGGATTACAGGGAGTACAGTGGAAAATTTAAAACATTTCTTATAGAAGCATGCTTTAATTAAATGCTTACAATTTAATGTCAATCACATATTTTTATTTAAGAACAATAGTAGAGAAAGAAAATGTGTTACCTGAAAATTTTCCATCCTCACAGCGGGCTGGTCCACAGATCCCAACAATGGGTCTTTGGCCTCTGCCTTGCTGTTCTGGAGGCAAATCAGACCTGTGAGTCACAGACAGGGATAGGCTCTGCTTCCAAAATTCACAACAATATCAAAACTTCTGCAGCAGAAAAGACGGCTTCTACCTGTGGCCCAGACACAGCTCACAGCCCTTGAAATTTTTCACTATTTTTCTCAATGGAACAAACACACAATTTAATAGTTGGCAGTGAAATGAAAATGTCTAACTAGTAAAAAGTATGTCTCATTTCTTCCTAATAGAGGAGAAAGAAGAAGATCACAAAGAATCACCATCTTGATTTCCAGTTTTTGCCTGTAAGTTGAGTGTCCCTGAGTCTAATTTGCCGTGAAAAGACCATATAACAGTCATGAAGCAGTCATTTTGGTCTCTTCCCCATCCCACATTATAAAGTCTTCCTAGCCCAGGGCTGCAGGTAGCAATGTACAAAGGCTAGCTGTGCCAGCCCTGCACTTAGCTGAGAAGCAAGTGGAAAACTTTAGCAATATGACACATTGGTAGTTTTAAACAGTAAATCTTTATTGTAGAGCCCCCAAGCTGTTTCCTGAGCAAGAAGGAAAACTAAACTGCAGTAATTAGCAGAAGAGAACAGCCTCATGGATCTTTTAGAAAACACATTTTTAATATAGCACATTTTCACTCTTGATCAAGGCAGTGCGAAAGATATTAGAGTGGGATTGTTTCAGCACTAGCATCTACAAAAGCAATGACTCTTAAATCTGAAACCTAACTGAATTTGTGTAATCATTTGCACAATTTGCATGATATTCACATTCTTTTTATGAACTTTATTGTGAGCTAGTCATAATTAAAGTATCAATGATTTCCATATCTAATTTGCAGCATTTAGTAAATGCTGCATATTGTAGTGTGGCAATGTTTATAATCTAGTCATTAACCAGGACCATTGTGAGCCCGCCTATACAAATATTAACAGATTGTGTAGTTAGAGACAAAAGGTAACAAGTGATTATGACAAACAAAAGCAATGAATGGGAAGAAAAGACAGCATTAATGAAAATATAATCATGCTGTTGACATTTCCTAAAAATACCAATATAAAAGCTCCATAATTTAAAGGAGCTATTTCCATCTGTCAGCCAATCAAGCCACCAGCAATGAGCTATATGTTACACCACCGAACCTTCCTTACCAATTGCCAATTATCTCAGCGTACAAATCTTTAATTAGAAGGTACCAAGCTTTTCCCTTTGCAAGCTTGCCTCAAATTTGGATATGACTACTTGCTTAGAGATATTGACTGAGGAGGGTGCCACTGAGGAGAGAGACATGACAAGTTTCTGGAGAAATCTCTGTGTCCTTTTGATGGTTCTGTTTACATCCTGACTGTAGGTAGACTGTTGAATGGAAGCCTGTCAGCCTCTGTGTAGAAGCCGTTTTTTTTCCAAAAGTGCTTCAAGTGCTACCTGTTTTCCTTTGCAAAGTCCATAATAATAATTACAAAGGCTGCATGGGTGCTGAACCATTCAAAATCTGGCCACTTCGGTGAGAGTATTTTCTTTCACATTCCTGATGATATGCTTGTATTTCCATTCAAAATCTCCTTTAAGAGCCATGAGACCATGTCAGTTTTACACTAATAGATGGAAAATCCTACTGGGTATCATCCTCTGCTTCAAACAGTTGATGTCATAAACATCTACTTTGGACTTCATGAAAGGTTTAGAATGCATCTGACAGGAAAAAGAACACTTTTCATGATGCTGCTCTCAGAAAAAACTTTAGGTTATCTTGACATCTTAAGGAGCTGAACTTGCACATAGAGATGCAGAAATATCTTCTTATAAAAGAAAGAAATTTTTAAGAGTTTCATGTAAAGTATTCCCCATGCTAAGTGACATATTCATTATCATATGATTAGAGGGTCCCTTAGACTATTATTTAGGAGATTGCTGGTGTGATGTTACCACCTTTGAAAGAGACTTGTAAAATGGGATTACCCTTGTGTCACTTTATGAAGAAACCACATTCTCTTCGCAATCTAAGTTTCATAATGCTATCCTACTTAACTTTCTGCCTGGATCGTGCTCCAATTAGATCAATCAGAAAGGATAATTAAGTATGTCTTTTTCAAATCTGACTCTATATATAACCAGTTTGGCAAAGAGAATTATACATGTAAACAGATTCAGTACTGCATTTTCAGATTCTCCATGAACAGTGGATTAATTTCTGAAAGACACTTACTGAAGATACCTTCCGAATATTCATATCTTCCTTTTCCCAGATCCTTCATCAAGAACTCTAAGTTACAGATCGCCTTCTTACATTTCAAGGATTGAAGAGATTATAGATATTAACACCACTAATGCAGAAAAATCTCTCCTACTAGTTAGTTTTATGTGCAGCAGTTCAGCTGCTCAGCTGAGACTCACCTTTTTACTTGTCATGTTTTCATTTGTTAAAGCTTCAATTTCTGAGCTGATGTCAGAATACTTTGATGTGACAAAAGATATCTTTAAGAAAAATTGTCAATTTGGGGAACTATTTCCAAAGATATTGTCATTATGCATTGTTTTCTCTAATATCTTCACATTTTAAGCCTAGTAACTACTAGAAGATATTTTTCTGGTGTCTAGTAACCTCTAATCTGAGCCATATTCTTACAAAAAATGTATTCTAGTATTGGAGATAGACTTAAAAGCTAATTACAAATATCACCGCCAAGTAAGATGCAGTCAAGGTAATTTCTGTTAGCTGTGCCCTCAGCTTACTTACCTGAACATCCTACAAAGGAAATCAGCAGTGAGGTATTAGATAAGTTAAACACTGTTCTGGTAAAGCAAGTAGAAGATGCAGCTGCTAAATTTAAAGCTGCAGAAGGATTCAGAATAAGTCAGTTAACATCAATCTATTGACGGCATTTATGAAAATCTTTATAGAGATGATGAAGATACTTCACCCCTAGAAATGGGGAAGACATGCTATAAAATGCAGTAAAACCTATTCTAGATATGGGTCATGGTCAACTTTCTTAGGGTATATAAAGCAATCTTTTAATTTACTGGAACTTATCACTCTAATATTTACTTGATTCAGGGTTTCATGTGTGCTTTACAACATGACTTGATTTTAATGGGTCCCCATCCTCCTAGGTTTATTGTTGTATTGGAAAAAAAGGCAAGAAACCTGTACAGTTATTATTAGCTTGAATTCTGATAATGGAAAGCAGAGGAATTTGGGCCCCGATATCTACTGCCTGGTTCTTCAAAAACAGCCTCTGGGTTTCCTAATAAAAATGTAGCTTTATTTTGTTTTTCTTTAAGAAGAAGAATTGCTTTAATTCCCAAGGAGACAAAAATAAAGCACGGTATCTGAAAGCAAGGCTCAGCCTGACCTTGAGCAAATTCTGTAAGGAATTAAGGTAAAAAAATTTGTCTTATGGGAAAAAGAATCAAACTTTTTTTTAGTTTTTTGTGTCCACCTGTTACACAGGTGCCTGTGCTCAGGCACGGTATGTATACGACTTCTCAGGTACCTCAGAAACAGTCTAGCAGAGCTCTAAACTTATTTGTAAGCTCTCAAGTGACTCTCTGCAGTTCCAACTGAAGATGGATACAAGGCAGCTAATTTGCTACCACCAAGGGAAAATGTTATAACATAAAAACATTCCCTCCCTTAGCTTCAAAACTGTGGAGTGCCTAGGGAGCCTGCCTATTTGTAGAGCTGATACTATGCATATGCTTTCTCTGTAACTGTTACAGGCATACATCTGGCATCTGTCTCTGTGTTTAACAGACTTAATTGTCCCCTGTATTATTATGTAGAAACCCTCTAACTGAGATGGGTAATGTGAAATAAATAAAAGAAAGGATTGATATGATTGGTTTTTTGTGGCATTGTTTTTGCATTATTGGCAAGATAGCAAATGAACTCTGAACTACAGCTATAATAAAAATATTTAAGCTGTGCCTTCTGTGTAACTTTAGGTAAAGATTATGTTCTTAACATGAAATTTTCACTTTGCAATGTCTTTTAATCAAATGGTGTTGTTTTAGCTGGAACTTTTTTTTCTATTTATTCTTCTTTTAGTTTTTTCCTTTCTTGATTGTTTATCTTTTATCCACATCAGACTTCAGGGCTTTAAATAATTTGCTACACATAGCTGGACTGATTCTGAAGATATGTCATATCTTTGTTAGTTATTATTAGAGGGACTCTAGTACATGCTAGTACATTATTCAGATCACTGTTGCCAGAAGAGTCAAGACTCAGGCAAAGTGCTTGATTTCAGATTTCAATGTATTTTTAAAAGATCAAAGAGCATGGAAAATCTTGTTCTTTGCTTAGACAGACCGTGCAGAACAGTAATACTCTGAAAGACGGAGGTACCTGCATAGAACTAATACTAAATTGAAGGCCTTTTGAAGTTACTTCAACTTTTGTGTCAATGTTTATCTCAAAATCCCCCAGCAAAGTAAAAAAAATGCTTTTAATTGAGAAAACACACAGAAATTAGCTCCTCCTATAAACTAAGAGGGAAAGAAAACCCAAAAAAGGTTGCTGGTTTGACATCTGAAATTAGTCATGATAGTAAAGTAGAAATATCCTCAAGGTGTTTCTTCTACTGAGATTTATTTCTTTGAGCAAGACTATAAATCATAGACTTTCCTAATGCAACTGTACCTGCCCAAATCTATTTAGGACTCAGAGTAAAGCTATTCCTACAACTGAGATCTTCTGAAGAGCCTGACTTCTCCTACCATGTGCATTAAAACCTAGGGAGTAGGAAGACAGGCCACAGGTTTTTCACCCCTCCTGTTAAAGCTTTATTATCATGCAACAGAGGAAGCAAACCAGAGAGAGCTTCAATTTAAACTCCTGTTTAAGGGAGAGTTCTTATCAGTCAAGGAACAGAATAAAAGCCTACAGGATGTAGATTGAGATGCTGAATATTAGTTTCATCAGTGAAGTAGCAGCAGCTATAAAACAGAATCATTTCTTTCAACAAACAGTAAGTCACATAATCTAATTTTTGGCAATTCAAAATAGGCTAAAATTCTATGTTAAGTCTGGAGACAATGGAGAGGGGTAGATTCTGAGAGCCATTTAGAATGCCACTGAAATATAACAGACCACGTCATAGGTAAGTCTACCTATCTTCACATGCATGAAGTTGATGTCCTGAAGTTGTCTATGTCTGTCTTAGGGGTGTATATCAATTGGTCTGCCTTTTCCTATAAGCTGAGTTAAGCTTTTCAGCATTCAGAAAATTGTCTGCTTTGAGTCTAAGGGCCCAAAATTTCTTAAATTAACCTAGGTCGGATCGGGGTGTGTAACTCAGCAACATGAGTCCACTTTTCCAACAATGTGCTCCTAAAGCACATTGTCCTACCATTGGTAAGAAAATGGTCTCTTTGCAAACTAATAGCTAAGTGATACCATACACATATAACTTCTGGGAAATCTACAGAATATTTGTCAGCTCAAGTTTAATGGTATTTTTCCACTGAGCTATTTTCAGGAAAAGACAAACAAATTTCCTTCTTCCCTTACACTGTGCTAGCCTGCTTATAACCAGCTACTACTTTTTTTTACAGAATTAAGACTTGTGACAAATTGCTGCACTTTAAATGCCTGAAGGAACGCATTGGGATCTTATGTTCTTCACTGAGGAAAATTGTAGCTGATCCAGACCCTTCTTGCAGCTGCAGCCCTGACTCCAAGTTCATATCAGAAGCATAGCAGGGAGTGACTTTGCTGAGGTACAGATTCTCCTACAATTACAAAACCAAGATATTTGATGTGGTGTGAAGTGGCATCTTATTTTATTTTTATTCCAGAAATATAGCAAGAGAAATCCAGATCAGATGATCAACTCTACTTTCTCTCCAGAGCAAGCCAGCATGTTGCCAACTTAACCAGAGCATCATCCTGTCTCTTGAAGGACTCTGAGGGCAGGGCCAAATCTTCTGTCCAGTCATACCTTGCTTTTTGCAGCCCAGGCTCTGCTGGCTCAAAGATCTAGCTGAATCCTAAACAGAGCAGAGTACTGGACACCTTGCAAATCTATTGATACAGAGCAGCATATTTGGAATTCCCACCAGTCTCTGATTCCATTCTCAGAAATTCAGTCTCAAAATTTTTATTTTAGAGGCTGAGTAGGACTGAGCTCTTTCATTCATTAAATCTGTTACTTTCAAAAACAGCCCAAGTATTCTTTCTTTAAATAAACTCTCAGTTAAAATTTGGCATGTGCTTTTTGATTCAACAATGTTAAGTTGGTATTTCTCAGAGAGTCAGACTGTGATGATAAACAACTGTCAACAACTTTGTTCATAAAATACCAGTCACAGTCCTCTGAAAAGCTGATACACTTATTTAGCAGACAATTTTTTCTTTAAACATAATCAAGTGGAAAACCGATGATGGTAATCCTGTAAGTGGATCTGCAATATCAAATGATCTCAAAAAATTTTACCACAGCTGGGTTTAGAGACTGCAGCCTATTGGTCTTCTTGATATACCAATGAATTAAAATCCAGCTTGATGTTATAAACTGTCTTCAACGAGTTCATTTGTTGCACCTGCACTTCAAGAGGTTTTTCAGGGCCTTTATTGGACAGAGAAGTAAGGCTAATATTCACAAAATACATTGGGATATAATATGCCAGGGTAGATATTTTCAGGTTTAGACCACGGTTCTTTTGGTAGCTAAGNTTTAAAAAAGAAATAGTAAAACTAGTATGGGAAACTAAAGGGCAATTTTTGCTAGGCTAAACACAGTGAATAAAAACAAGGTCTTATATGAGTCTGATTTTGAAGACAAAAACAAAAAATAAGAAATAATATATTAAATTTAAATGTTTATATAAACCATCTTCCCTAAAGTTTCCTATGACTAATTCATTAGAAATTAATTTGTCTGAAATCTTTCTTTGAAAAAATCGTATCTAAAGTAATATATTTATTTTGCTTACTGTGAAAATCTGTTTTATAAAACAATCAGCAAATGTTATTCTGGAATGTAATTGCCTATTAAACTTCAAAGAGGAAATCCAAGAAGGGTAAAAATACAGGATAAAACATTTCACACAGAGAGGGATATGTATATTTCAGTAACTTTTTATTTTCTGATTTTGGAGAGGAAAATACAGCATTTTCTGTAAGCTTTCCCAGTCAGCCTGCTCAAACTACGATGACAACATGCATCTTTGATGACATGGATGAATACATCTAAAATTCAAGGCTTCCTTCTAGCAAAACTGTAATTCAGTACAGAAGGTCAATGACAACCTGCCTTTTAAGGCCAACTGTTTGTGAGTAGTAAAGCAGCATTGTCTAGTTAGGATTTTTCTCTCTGCTTTGGCGGTCTGATTTCTGCAGGGACATTCATCCATTTACCACACTAAATTCTGTTCATCTTTTTCATGTAACATATTTTTTATTCATTTGCTAGAAGTAGACAAACAGAACTGGCTTTTTTGTCAGCACTCTCCAGAGACACAGTCAATGCAGATCTTGCTAATCCCCTCCCACTTATTATTCAGCAATCAGTGTCTGCCAATAGGATTTGGGAATCCCAAAAGACTATGTTTAAAGGGAAGGGGTAAATTCAGCTTGTGTAATGCCATTCTCTGTTCATGGGATAATTCATCATATTCGAGGAATCTGTTCCATGGAGGGACCTAAGGCTACCAATTAAAATAAATTAAACTAGATGGACAGCCATTTGAATGAAGGAGATCTCTGCCACGATCTGAAGCAACTTTATTAATGGTGGGAAGATGTGTTAGTAGGGATAGTTCTTTTAATCTGCTCCAAAGGCCCTCATATTCCTTGCAGAAAGTTGTGTTTGGGAGGTCTAGAGTTAAGCTCCCTGAGAAGCAAGGATATTAAGAGAAACCTGCTGGGGTACTTGATTTAACATTAAAGTGAATTTATCAGCTACTCCCAACTTTTTGAGAGACTAATTGAATTATCAAAGGCTGCAATGGGGAATGTAAAGCCTTCTGAGAACAGATTTGTAATATAGATAAAATCCTTAACTCATGCCATGTGATTATCTTCAAATGTAGAAACAGCCTGGGTGCTAAAACACACCTGAATTTGAGATTGCTTTTGCCTGTCTAAAGCCTCTCTCTACCCACCAAAATTATGGGAAAAATCAAGTGTTTGGAACAGGAAAAAAGACAAAATTATTTTAAAACATCTATTCTGTGTCTCCTTTCAATGTCTTCAGGTGTGGTAGGTGGTCACAGGGGTAAGTTCTGTCAAATTTGTTGTTCAGCTGTTTACAGCATAAATTTTAATCTTTCAATTATTAAAGGCTTTCAGAAAGAATATGCAACTTCCCTTATTTTCAGTGAGACCACACAACTGAAATCAAAGATGAATGCATCATCTGCATGAACCTGGGCACATAATAGTGATGGAAAAGCTGCTATTAACTTAGACAATAATTTTGTCTGTGAAAGTTCAACCTTGCCTAAAATTTTGCAAGATAATAATCTGAGAATTTTTTTTTATTTTTTAATTATGTCACTTCCATATGTGTATTGGTGTGGAATTGTGAAACAGATCCTGGCAAAAAATACTCGTGGATTGGGAGTGTGTGAGTCTGAATGAGTTAAGGACCACAGGCAATTTATTGTATCCAACTGATATTTTGCAAGAGATCACTTTCATATATATAAACAGTAATGTTCAGACAAAGCTTTTTCTACAATACCTACGTTGTCATATGTTTGTTGAGAAATGTATGACGAATACTTACTCTATTAACAATTTTAAAAATACTTATAAAAGTAGAAAAAAGCCATGTTAAAATCGAAAGTATGAGTAAAGCTTTCAAGACTTGCATGGCAAAGCAACTGATATAAGACTAATTATGCACCTGTTAATTTCCTATGCTGCAATCAAGTGCAGTGACAACAACCTGGAGGAAATCACTGCGTGAAGAGGGAAAAGAGGCGATTGTAAGAGGTGTGAATACAATTCTATATCCATAATAAATTCATTTCCGAGTGCAAGGACATCTGTTAAAATGCTTTCTCTTTCCAAGAAGCTTTAGAGATATTTCAGAAAAAGCAGATAAATAATCACAAAAAGAGGATACATTAATAAGATTCTATAAGACATCAGGAAGAATATATACTGTAATCTTATTCGATGATAGAAATGTATCCTGTCCCATGAATACAACTGCTAATAATTGTGAGTAATTAGTAATTACACCAAGAATCAACAGCTTATCTCTTATGTATTAAGCAAAATATCTGTAGAAGTCTCAACACATACTGTGTTGTTTGCATTGTCCCTTTTATGGAGACCTTTTTTTTTTTTTTTTAATTTATCTCCCTCTTATGGAGACCTCCTAGAGGAGTGCAGAATCCATCATTCAGTGAAGTGGACCTGGGACCAGATCAGGAGAAGCTGAGGTGCTATTAGTATCCCTAATTTATTCCTCTAAATAGAAATGTTCTGTATTTATGAGAAGGGAAAGAGAGAGACAACAGCCCCCTGAATTCAATTCACATATATTCTTTCAATATATGCAAATCAAATGTCTTTCCAGCCTTCCAAAAGCCTCAGAAATAAGTTTACTTGTCCCTCATTTTGGAAGAGCCATTTCACTGACAATTACATGTTTCACAGAATATTCTGAATTGAAAGGGACCCACAAGGAGTCCAACTCTTAGGAGAATGGCCTGTACTGGGATTGAATCCAAAACCTTGCATTATTAGCACCATGCTCTGACCAACTGAGCAAATCTTAGCGCACATCTTTTCACTTTCTGTCTGTCACCAAAGGAAAATTTAACTTTTTCAAAATTTTGAATATTTTTTGCAAGGTTGGGTGGGGCTTTGGGCAACCTAGCTTAGTGCAAGATTTCTCTGTGGCAGGGGGGTTGAAAGTAGAGGGATTTTTAAGGTCCCTTCCAGCACAAGCTATTCTGTGATTGCCTTATTCTATCATCTTTGTTCCACTAATATTCCCATTCATGACAGTTCTGTCCTCCTTGAGCTGCTCCTAGGGACTCTTGCTCTCCCTGTGTTTGGTTCTATTCACTAGATCAATTTCTGTTGCAGTCTACAAAGATAACATGGTTACAATAACAACGCAGTGCCATGAGCAGTGGAACTAATTAAAGCTTCTTTTCTGAAATTTTTTATTGACTAACGTGTCTTGGAAGGCATGGTCTGCTTGAAGCTTTCTATGTAACAGAGGCTTTGTTAATGACTCTCTTCAGTCGAGAGTCTTCGGCATCTAATAATCTGTGACATCAGTTTTCCACTGATATTGAACTCTTATATAGTCCATTACAGCTGTCTATATCCACAAAATTTGTGGAAACTTACTTTTGAGCCCTGCGTCCTTGCATAGATACTGGTTCAGAAATTATGGATAATCAGACAGAGAATGTATTTTCATGGATTTATTACTAAAAACCCCTGAAAATACATCTAAAAAAAAATCAGGTTATTCTTTCCATAACTGTTGTTGAATGACTGATTTCCCTGCATAGGATTTCTTTTTTTCCTTGAGTATCTGGAGCAGACTTAGAAGATCATTAATGGTACGATAAACTACATAGTGAACAAATTTTTCAAATATGGCTTTCTAAGCAAATCAACATAAAATATGTTTAAATGACTGCTCATGGAGAAGCAGATTATCCTGATTATCCTGAAGAAACTCACTAATTATCAGAGTATCCTGAAACAATCCACTGAAATGTCCAGGTTGACTCTGATACTGGATTAACTCGGACACTGCTACTCGATGTGCAATACTGCTCCATGTTGTTTACAGGTACACACATTTACACCTCGACAAGGAATGCCAGAGGTGCACAGTGCCATACGTATTCTGATCCTTGCAAGCCTCCAAGGAAGGTAACCATGTGTGAGATGGGTGACCAACTTCCCACTCTAGCATATGGAGTCCTACTTAAGAGAATCAATATCATCATGTGCATGCTAATGTAGGTATTTACAGTTGATCTATATTCCTAATTAGGTGTATGTATATGGATCAAATTGACACTCCAAATATCTAAATATAGATGTAGGCTACCGTCTTTTGGCAGAAATACTTGAAAATACTTGGTTCCCTACCCTAAATACAGTCATCTATAACAAGACTCTTTGCAAAGAATTTTGTCTGTGGTTATGAGCAAAGCTGCAGAAGTGGCATCCAATTGGTTTCTTTTTGTTTCTGTGTTAGGGAAAGTCCTATTTTGATTAATCACTCTTGCTACAAAAGTGTGCTATTTTTTTCACAGCAGTTTTCAAAAAAGCTGTCTTGAAATTTCTTGGAAGACATGCTCCAGCTTGTTCTGCCCAGCTGTGTTACATCACGTAGCAACACACTCACACATGATTAATGAAAACCATATCATCCTACACGAGTCAAGAAAGAACTAATTTAATTCACCTAAAAATTCTTATCCTTTCCATAAGAAAAAAAGATCTACTAGTGCTACTTCAAAAAATCAAGCAGATTAACTACTGTACTCACACTTGGAGCAAAGGGCCAGAAAGAAGTTTCAAGAGATAATAGGACAAAACCACAAGAGGCCAATGCATTTCTATCAGAGCAAAACATAAATATTAGAGGGAGGAAAAAAACAAAACCTGAAGAAATAATTCTGCTGCTAAGAAGCAGTTCCATTCTCCAGCATGAATTAATTTATAGACCTCCAGCCAACAATAAATATCACTTACTGGATACAATTTTAATTAAGTATCATCCAAGATCAGTTCACACAAGGAAGGCAAATTCATTAATCTAAATTTTCAAGCCAACAATTTATAAACCTAGCAAGCCTAAGCATGTCATTTTCTACATGAGCAGAAAACAAATCTTTTAAAATGGAGAATTTGTCAATGGGTCAATATAAAGAATTCAAAGCAGAAGGAAAAATTTACAGGTATATACATACTATGTGATGGCAAGCATGAACTAAAGGGAATGTGAGGTATATACCTGCTTTTTCTAAAGGCCACATTCTGTTAAAATCAAAATAAAAAGGAATCTGTGATCATAAAAATCTTATTGTCTGCCTCATAAAGCATTTTAAACTAAATTTTAGTTTATTTAAATGGTGCTGGTTAAGCTCGGCTGTGTTAGGTATGGCTTTGTTTGATTGTTTTGGATTTTTTCACCAACTGATATTAAACCAAACTAGAAAATAAAATGTTATTTTTCTAATAAGCTCTACACAAGACTGCATTTCGGCACATTTTAACAAGACTGTTTTACCAACATTGGTTCTGTCATAAATATAGCTAAATTACATGGCTTTAATCGCTTCCATAATGGCAAGCAAGGAATTACTTCTTGGTGGGAAAAAAATATGGTGAATTTTAGAAGATGTCCAAAAGTGGACTCTGGCTAAGGTCTAATTGAAATTATTCTGCATATCCAGTGTTTTAGTCAAATGGAGGTGAGCTGAAATGAACACAGCAGGACTTATTATCCTATGCACATCTGGAGGATCTCCTTTTAGGAATAAATTTGGATATCTGTGGTGGTCAACAGGAGAAATGCCTTCTGAAAAATATGTTTGCTTTAATGAAATATAAACTATTGCCAAATATGTAAAAGAAATATGTTACTAATAACTACTTTTATTTATTTTTATTTTATTCAGTCTTTTGTTTCTTATCTTGATCTGCTGTTTTTTCTGTCCATGTTTCTCTTATTCTGTTCCTTCTGCAAAATGTTTAATGTTCTATCAATGCTATTTAGAGAGCTGGCATATGGTTTTCTGAAGTCACCACAATTTTATTTTTTTCATTGAAAAAAAAATATCCAGAACTAAAAATAAACCATAGAATTAATCTCCAAATCTGAAAAAAAACCCAAACCTGAATGGTTATCACCTTTGGTTATTTTAGTTTGAATATTTTAATGAATTCTGGACGTTTCCTTCATAAAGTACAGGTTTAATAAACTCAGAATTGTATACTGACTGCAGCTACATGGCACAAAATGAGAGTCAATTGCATTCATTCAAATAAGCAAAAAGCAGCAATCCTGTTTCAAACTTTATGGTTTTGGTGAGGTATAGAATTTCTCCCAGCATGAACAGGCAGGTTGTAAATGAAAAAAATTCTCATTCTCAGCTGAAATTTGTGTCTTTCAGTAAAGTAGGTAATAATAAGACAAAATATTTCATGCTTTAGCAAAAACTGCCTTTTCAATAAATTTAGACTAGGTAGTAATGAGCTATATTGTTCAGGGTTTAATCTGTTCTTAAAAAAAGTGGGAAATCATTCTTCTGCCCTGCACTCAGGTATTAAGTCTGTACATCTTTTATGTTGACAGTTCAGCTTCAGGCTATAAAATAGAAGAACCTGTTCTACATCTACTATTTAAAACAAGAGCAGAAAAACTAAACCTCCATCAATCTGCTGTCTTTGTTTTATGGGTTATCTGTGGCAAAAAATGAATCATAAGAAAGATTTGTTCTGATTCTACAGACAGATCCATCAACCTACCAGTACCTGTGAACCACGCATTCCTTCAGAGATTGGTGTTAATGGTGCAGCTGGGATTTTAAACAGAATATAACATCGAACTACTGCTATTCACTTGCAGTCTGTAATAAGAATGTATTTAGAGGAGGTGCATGCACAGAGCACACCCAAAGAGATACAGGTTCACAATGGCTTTTTTACACATTTTTACTTCTTTCTAATAGCATGCTTTCTTTTAGACCTTACCAGGACAAAACCAGAGACAGTAATATAATTTTAAACAGTTTTTTAAATGTCTAAATCTCTTAAATGCAAAATTAATACAAATATGCAGTTTCTCCATCAAATTATTTGTAAGATCTTCAAGAAATTATTGTCTATTAGACTCTGAAATGTGATTTTTTTAAGCTGCAACTTTTCAAAAAACAAACCCAACATACACTTCCTTATAATCTCGTAAATTTTGGATCACAAGAGAAGATGTCTAACAGATGAAGTATTTGCTCACCTGAAAGAAGCTGATCAACAGACTGAAGTCTACTTGTGATGGTATGTAGGGTGAGGATAGCAAAGGAAAGCAAAGTCGGGAATGCTTGAAAAATAAAATATTTTTAGTTAACAAGAAGAAAATTAAACTTTGGAAAAAGGATTCATTTCACATCTGAATCCCTCTTCCAAAATGATCTCTGATTTTGTCTTAGTCTTGTGAATAGCCATATTTGAAAAAACACGGTAGCAGTTGCAATAAAGAACACGATTCCTTCAGTCAAGAGCCAGTGCAGAGTGTATTCAGGAATTACTCTCACTCAGGTAAATAATCAGGGTAAAACAGAGGATACAGTGTAGCAGTGATGCAAAGGATTTAGTGTACTGCCAACGTGTAGTTTCGGATGTCTTTTTTAGATAGCTCTATCCAGAAATTTCTTAATGCATTCAGACCCAGTGCCAGAAAATATCAACTAAGTGGAGAAAAAAAATTGAGACATTCTTAAAAAATCATAGTTCTATTGGCTTTAAAACATGACACAAGTGTGAGAAACATAGAAAACATACAAGTTTAGTTTGATGGCATTTATTCTGTAACAATTGTGAAAAATGTATCTTGTATGGATTATTTGGATATTTGCAAAGGATGAAAAAAGTAGCTAATTACATAAGCTATCAACAACTTCCCATGAAAAGAGCTTATAGGGTTTCTGACCTGATATGATATTCATTTAATCTAATTTATGAAACTGCTTGAGGAAACATTCAGCTGCTTTCTTGAAAGACTGACTTGGGGATTATTGGAGCTGTATAATTGTTCAACTGATCAGACTTAAAAAGAAACATTTTGTTTTACATTAATCTTGCAGAAATGGGCAATGAATTTGAGAAATAGATTGCTGTCTAAAAGTCGTGCCAAAAAATGTCTGGCTGTGAGCAACCACAACTATTTTTTTTCTAACGGTCTCATTTTCTTATTTTCAATCTTTATTCAACATCTGTTTTCTCCCCTCCTCTGTAACATAATTATGCAGAAATCCAGCATAAAACAGGTTGAGCAGTTAATAACAGGCAGCTTAAACATTTTTTTCCCATTGATGCACTGCAGATGTTTCCTTCTTTTTCTTTTTTTTTCCTTTGGCTTCTCATCTAATTTGTATATATTTCTATCCTGATCTTGAATATGCTCTCATAACATATGGAAGCACCTGAAAGTAAGTCTGGAAAATGTACATGTTTATAAAGCTTTTATTGGATTTGTAGCACATTTAGCAGGAAAGCAGAGTTTGTTCAGATGATGTTGAAGGAATTTGACTGAGACTGGTAGTCTGCCACAAAAAGACTTTCAGACCTTTTAAAGATATTCTGTATAAAGATTTTTCTTTTTACTACTATAAAGGCAGTCTTTCATTACATGTCTATGTATGTGTATTCTTTTTCCAAGGTAAGTTCACTTTGCCTTTTATTTGACATAAACTTATCTCAAAAGTAGTCATTGTTCCATGATAAATATTCCTCATTTTACAAATACTTCATTTCACTAATTAGAACTTGACATCTAGCCTAAAAGAGATGGCAAAATCTTATGCTGCCAGATATTCAAAATGTCCACTAAAATATAAGGGTTCTTCCATACAGAGGAACAGGCACAAGATGCTGTTTTCCTCTTAATATCCAAAGGATATTCTTATTATGATAAATAAAGGATTCTAATTCATCTGGAATAAAAAAATGTTTAAACAAGTTGAGGTTAACTTTGCAAAAAGTACTAAAATTCAGCTCACACAAAGAAAGAGAAGAAGATACAAATTACAAAAGACAATACTATGCAGAAATAGAATGGATTTTATTTTATGTGGTACATGTAAACAAAACACGGTGAGTGTAATTGAATGTACAACCTATTGTAATTAGAGGATTCTATTTTCTGGTTCAAATAAATACCATAATTGAAATCATTCCTTCAATGTTGAATGAGTTTATATGAGATGAATCTTAGCAAGCCTAGTAAGGGTAAAAGTTTTCCCTATGGATTTAATAATGTGTAACTGCTCCTGTTTGAAAACTGAGGACTGGATAACTTGGGGTTTTTATTCATACTGTCACGGATATAGTTCTATATTCTTGGTATGGCAGAAAACTGCTGCGTATTTTCCATATATTCTGGATGCTTGTGCAAAAATGTTGATTTTAACATTTTTCAGTTCGTCTTCTATATGAATTTTTTTACATTTATTTGCACTCCCTATTTAATGTATTATATACAATATGGATGAGATACTACCCTTTGTTACTGAGACACCACATAATTTGCTTCTGCTGAAGGAAAAATATTATTTGCTTTCATTTTTCTCACAAGACATGATGAATAGTTAAAAATTAGCACTGAAGACACATGTAAATTCCTAGTTTATCTATGAAACATTCATTCTTTAAGAGGGTTACAAACCTGCAGCTTCTAAACTGTTGTGTCAAGGTAAAAGAGTAATTCTGCCATTGAATAATGGCATACCTAGTAAAGTAAGTTTGACAAATGAATAAAATTATGTTTCTTAACTAAATACGAGTTTTAAAGAAATCTGAAACATTAGTATCTTTTTGAGGGGCAAAATTAAATTTAGGTAAGTTACAGATTATGAAATTATTTAATCATTTTCTTTTGTTTTTCTGAAAGATGGCTAGTTTGTCTCCAAGGCAGAAAGTTAACAATCACTTTCAACTTAAAAAGAAACCCCAAACAAAAAAAGACCAAACCCAGAAACACAACACCCAACCAAAATGAAACTCCAGTTTCAAATGCCCCTTTTTCAAACGATAAGAAAAAACATTTGATATTTTTTAACAGCTATCTAACGCTAGAAGCTGCTTTAATAATGAAAGATTACATGGATAGCTTTTGTAATGTGCCCAGTCAAGTTAGCCATAAATATGTGCATACAAAACAGGAAAATTCTTTTGTAATGCAAAATATTACTTTGCAAAGAAATACTATTTTCATGAAGGAGTTCTTCAGTATACTTGAAAGGTCTATCTTGATAGTTGCACTTTTAAATTATCGAAGTTGCAGAAAACTCTTGTTGTTCCACATCGTCCTCACCTGCCCCCAGTAAAGGAATCAAAGCAGAAGAGGAAGACTGGAAGCAGAAGTATGTGGGAAGAAACTGTAAGACGTCCTGCATCCGGTATATCCTGAAATTACCCTGAAATCTGCTTAGAACTACCTGCCATGGTGTGTGTTGAAACTTACAGCGCCCTCATGCATACCTAGAAAATTTGATTCTTGGAACTGATCCATCCAAACTGCAATTTAATGAAGTTTATTACATTAATTGCAGGGTGGGGAGGAAAGAAAAGTGAGAAAGATAAAAAGAAAACAACATGTAGCAGCATCTTTGCTACAAACACAAAGAGCTCTTTTATACCGGCTTGACAAGACTGTGCTATGGTTTATGGCAGAGTTTTTCTGCACACCACCATCATACCTGAAGGGAGTCTATAAGAAAGATGGAGAGAAACTATTTACAAAAGCATGTAATGATAGAACAAAAAGGAATTCCTTCAAACTGGAAGAGAGTAGCTGTAGATTAGGTATTAGGAAGAAAATCTTCACTTTGAGGGTGGTGAGGCACTCACACAGGTTATCCAAAGAAATTGTGGATGCCCCAAGTCTGGAAGTGCTCAAGGATAGGTTGGATGGGGCTCTGAGTAATCTATTTTAGCAGCAGATGTCCCTACCCATGGCAGGGAAGTTGGAAGTTTTATGATTTTTAAGAGCCATCCTAAACCCTTCTATGATATTGTGAAAAGTATATTTTACACAGGTTTAATTTGTCTGTTCTTTTATTTCCCTTCTCTTTCAGCACATGAAATTCAAGCTTTTTTTCCCTAGTATTCACTAACAACAGAGATTTTGTAATTGCTGTTAAGTAATGTTTCATGTACAACATTAAAAATATAATTACTTCACATACACAAGATCACTGCAAGATTCTACCAAGACATGACAGCTCTCAGAATAATGTCTTCCTATCTTTTTGGAGGGAATTTTCCTGACTTTAAAATATGCTTTTTACAAAGTTGACAAGTCTCAAGTTAGGGTTTGCTGATATTACATTTAAATTCTTTTCAATTTTCAATATTTGTGCTGTTCTATGTATTCTGATAATTGTCTTCCTCGTCATGAAACCTGATTTGTTCTCTTACCTCAAGATTTCATCACTTTAGTGTTTTCTGACATTGTTGTCTAAGTTCCCAGGAAAAAGGTTTTATCTGGTATCTGCTGCTTGAATCTCTAGTCTTGTAAATATAACATTCTGCACAATGCTGCTTTTACAATGTTAATATTATAAAATATATATTTATATGCAGAACAAGCTGTTCTGGTATGGTAATTTAAAATAATAGTGCCTATTTATGAATCTTTTAATAAATAATAGAAAAAGAAATTATTTGATATATTTTTTATAATTGAATCACGCAAGGTATGTGTCTACCAAAAGTCTCAAACTTCAATATAGCTATTTGCAAAAAAAAAAAAGAATCCATCCCTAAGAAAATGTTAATAAAAAAAAATCTGAATTGTGCCCTTTGCAGCTCAGGAAGACAAACAATGTTAACTGGAGGGTGGCTGGTTCCAATCCTAACTGGAACAGACATTCAAATAAGTCACCTCTCTTTACTCTGCAAAATGAGTGTTCTAAAAAATGCTGAGATTCACCAACTGTAATAAAACTGACATCCTCTATCCAGTCATCTAAATCCTGAGTAATCTCATGAAGATGTTAATTAAAAAAAAAAAAAAAATCTACACAAGTTTAATATTCTTGAAAACTCAGTCTGGACTTGGGTCGTGGACTAGACTTGGCAGTATACTGGGTGTCAATCTAAAGAGAAAGCTAAGACATTAATTATTCTTATACTTCTCTATTTCTGTGTTGTTAAATATGTCAGCCATGAGCTCTGTCTAGCTTCTTTGACCTAGGGAGAATGTGCTGCAGCTTTAGGTCAGAAATGAGCAATAGTGGTACCTAACTGGGACCCACAGTTGCAGCGAACCGTATACTTATCAGTGTACTTCAGGTCTTACCTAAATATCATCATTAGATCATATAGCATGTATATTACCTGAAATAATTCACATGATATGGACTGAAAAGTGAACAGCTTGCATTGGCCGACAGCTTTTTCTCTCTTTATCTCAGGAAAATGATGCTACCTTCACCAGTGAGGTACTTCGGAAACATCAGCTTATGAAGGCATATTTACTAGTTCAGCAGAGCAAATGGTCCTAAAAGAATCACAAAGGTGTTGTGAAAGTCTCACAACTATATTCTAGTCTCCTGGGTTGAAATTATACCAGTATAAAGAATAAAATAATATGTTCTGAGACGGCTACATTGCTTAGATACATAAATTGAGAAGTTGGCCTTTTTATGCTCCCTACCTAGTCTGTGGAAAAAGAGAGAATTTCAGTTTAAATTCTTGATATAGAAATTCAAACACTATTTAAGTAAGATAACTCTTTTTTTCTTTTTTTTTTTTTTTTTCCTTTGGCTAGCAGAACTTAGGAACAAGAATCTTTAACCTCGTGAACTTTAAAAAAGCCAAATGCAATGCGTCAGTACTGGGAGGTGCATGGATTGAGAGCAGCTCTGCTGAGAAGGACTTGGGAGTTTCTGATGGATGAAAAAGTGGACATGACCCAGCAACATGCTCTCACAGCTCAGAAAGCCAATGGTATCCTGGGCTGCATCCTGGTAGCCTCTGGCCAGCAGGGCAAGGGAGGGGATTCTGTCCCTCTACCCCACTCTCATGAGACCCCACCTGGAGTGCTGTGTCCAGCTCTGGTATTCTCATCACAAGAAAGATATGGACCTGTTAGAAAGAGTTTAGAGGAGAGACAAAAAAAGTCAGGGGGCTAGAGCACCTTTCCTGTAAGGACAGGCTGAGAGAGTTGGGTCTGTTCAGCGTAGAGAAGAGCAGGCTCTGTTTACACCTTACACCAACCTATCAGTATCCATATGGGGGTTTGGTGACAGAACCATGGCCCAATGGTTTTAAATTGAAAGAAGATATGTTCAGATTAGGTGCAAGGAAGAATTTTTTCACAATGAGGTTGTTGATTCTTGCTTTTGTTAAAGAGGTTAGATGAGATGATCTATAAATGTCGCTTCCTACCCACACCCTTCTATGATTCTCTGACTACATATGTCATGTATCTTTTAAGTTCTTTATTAGTATGTAGTTGTCACAAACAACAGCCTATACAGCCTTGGCTACAAAACTGTCTCAGCCAAGGAGAAAGCGATTCAGTCTTCAGTTTTCTGTATGACATGCCATAGTTCAACCAGAGCTACAAAGTTTAACTAGAATTGGAGGCCTTTGGGACATATGCTACCAAAAATGCATTAATTTAATGGTGCCCTCAGATGTTTCTCCTTCTAGAGAGAAAATGAGAGAACTTAAGTCAAGAGCTTAATACACTGCTGGGAGGTACTCAGAGACTGCTGTGATGAGTATCAACAGAATGAACAGAAATATTTAATACATAATAAAAGCAGTGTAGGAAAATGTTGACTCTCGGAGAACTACCTGCTCTTTTCATGATAACTTGGCAGTATATGTGCCAAGTGTACATATACATATATATATATATATATTTATAATCCTTTTCTTCCTACTTACACAGTGATTATAGCAATCTCCTCTTTTGCTCTGTGCCCATTTGACAAGCATGATTTCTTCAGAAATAGATACATGCCTTTCACTTCATGGCTGAAAGGCCTGGATGCTTTTAAGTTACTACATTTTGCAAGAACAAATAAGAATACTAAACATCTTGTTTTGAAGAGTAAGTTTAAGAACTAGTCTGCAAAAAAAAACAACAAAAAAAAACCAAACGCCAAAACATTAAAAGATGGTTAGGGCAGGAAGGATTTGGGGCCATTAACCTTGATAGAGCTGTCTTTGCCCTAAGCAGACTTTGTGTTTTCGTAACATGAGCCACCAATGTTCATTTGGAGACTGAGATGAAAATACAACCGCATTTCACTCATAGACTAGTACTCATGTTTTGTTAAATGCACCCACTTGGTCACTGACGTAGACTTGCTTTCCTGATGAACCTGAAGAGAGAATGCAATTCTTCAAATGTGAAAACACTATAGAATTTGTTTGTTTTTTTTTTTTTTTAACTCACGTATTCCAGCAATTTGGGCTGTGTTCAAGGTACTTAGACTTCTAAAAGAGGAAAATCACATCACTGTAAACAAGGACAATACAGTATGCAAAATACTTACTGGAAAAAAAAAATTATAAGTAATGTTTCTGATCAGATGGGAGTGTCATGGTTTAACCCCACATGTCAACTAAGCACCACTCAGCTTTGCTCAGTCACTCCCAACTGCAGCAGGATGATGGAGAGAATTGTAAAAAAAAAGAAAAAAAAAGTGAGAAAATGTGGGGGTTGAGATAAAAGGAATTTAATGGGTCAGAAAATGAAAATAAATTGGTACGTAATGCAGCTTCTCACCACTCAATGACCGGTGCCCAGCCAGCTCCCAAATGGTGGCCCCTGGCCAGCTTTCCCCAGAGTTTATATGCTGAGCATTCCACCATACAGTATGGAATATCCCCATGGCCAGTTGGGGTCACCTGTCCTGGCTGTGCCCCTGCCCAGCTTCTTGGATCCCTCTAGCCTTCTCCTTTGTGAGAAGCTGAAAATTCTTTGATTTTGGGTAAGCACGACTTACAAAAGACTAAAAACATAAGTGTGTTATCAACATTATTGTTATACTAAACCCAAAATACAGCATTGCGCCAGCTACTAGAAAGATAATGAACCCTTTCCAAGCCAAAACCAAGACTGAGAGTCAAACTAATGGAATTAAGATAGCCAGAGGGAAAAAAAAAAAAAAAAAAA
>VYXF01004882.1:40153-53724 GCA_013397295.1 Polioptila caerulea | reverse complement strand
AAAAGAAAGAAAGGTAAAACTGTGTAGGGAAAAGTGATGAAAAGATTAAAAATACATACCTTATGCAAAATGAGACAAAAGGCGATCAAAAGGGAAAATGCTAATTATAAGATCAGAGGTAGAAACAACATACCCTAATTAAAAAGTAATTAGAGGAAAAGTCAAATAACAAGGTGAAAAACAGTATGTGACTATCAGGAATGATTTCAAATACTAAAGAAAGAAAGATAGAAAAGGTGATACTGTAAGAAAAAGTTATGTAACACCAAAACACATGAAACAGAGGGAACGTTAAAATGCTGGGGGAGAAATGTAATGTCATGATTTGATCAAAGGATTGTGGTAAAAGTCACGTAAATGTGAATAAGAATAATGATGAAGATAACTGTACAGATTTAAAAAAAAAATAAAAGTCAGGAACTAGGAACTGTTATGATGGAAACAAAATAAAAATCACAAAAAGAACAATTTGATCCGCTTGAAAATACCACTAATATCTGTGCAATCTGACTAAATGTATACTTCCTAATACATATTTTAGTGCCCATCAATAGCAGATAAAGTATTATGCAGAAATGCATGCATAATAATAACACAAGCCTAAACCATTCATCTGTATCACAAATAATAATTATCTGGGACACTAAAAGATCATGGCAAAAGCTAATCTAATAAGTCTTCCATTATCCTTTAATACTTTAAAACTGTGCCGTGAGCTAAACAGTTGTCAAAATTGAGTTCTGTTTACACCGAGCTGAGTATCAGTGAAACAGAGATCACTGCTGAGCTCTAATTACAAAAACAAATTGTTCTCTCTGTAATCGAGCTGCAAAGGTTAGTCTGCATCTCCTTCTGCCCCTCCCCCTCTCCCTCAACAGATTTTATGCTTATTGGAGACACGAAGTGGAATGAATGATCATATGTCATTTGTTGAGTAGATAGGAATTGTATGAGAGGGGACATAATACGACCCCACCAGATAACACTGATTAGCTGCTGCCTTGCAGGGATGAGGTCACAGAGAGCCTGGTGACTACTTTAAACTGGATATTGTATTTCATTTTAACTCAGCTAATGGCATACTCCCTTTTCTACAAAGTGCAGTGGGTACCAGATAAGTGCAGTGCTTGGCTATCCTCCTTCTGAAGGGAAATACAGACTGAAGAATTTATCCAGAGCGGCACAGGGGGTGTCCTCTGCCCAAGTTGACATGGACTTCCATCCTCCATGATGTGTGTGTAAAACTGCAGTTGTACACACTCCGTCTTATGCAGATGTGACCTAGCTAAGCATTTGTGGAAAGCTGACTGGTGTGCAAGTTTGCATCAGAGGACTGGGTTCAGACTTGTGTAGTGAAGTTCTGCCTATGTGAATGCCCAACATGAATGGAAGTAGGAGAGCTCATTAATTACCATGTCTTCTAAGTTTTTATTCATTCCTGCCTGGGAGAGTTAGGGTTCTACTTGTTTTGCTGCAACAAAGTCTTACATTCATAGGCAGTTTAATATCCAGGTCTCCACTTCCCAGCCCTCTCACCAATAATTTCCACTATCACAATCACAGGTTAGACAGTGTCTGGCACTAATACAGATTTTCATGTCTGAATATAAAATGCTGATTGTGTACATAGCCATCATAGCCATGGTTGCCTGTGCCACCACATCTCAATGATATGTAATTCACTTACTGAAAAAAAAGCTATTACAATGCAACTAAATATAACACGGCTCCACAGCAGGTATCACTGTGGTGAGAATAGCCCATCACAGTCAGATGGTAAAAATTTGTTTTACACAAACCAGCCTCTGCTTGTTCACTGTCATAGAAAATACATTTTGCATCATCACTTACGTTGTTTTCCTTATCTGGCATGATAGCTACAATCTATTTCTCACGTCTGTGCCCCACAGACTGAAAGTATCAAAGTAGAAGGAAAGAAAATATTCTAATAAAAATGCAGTACCAACCCATCTCATGAGCAGAACCAGAGTCATCTTTGATTTCCAACATGCTCACAGCTCTTTCCAAGACAGCTGCTATATTACTACTTTAAAACATTGAAAACCAGCATGAGAAAAGCTCTTATTTTATGAATAACTGCTACCTAATACACACAGCCTAGCTCAGGGAAGAGTACTGTTTCATTATGGCTAGTACTCAGTTTTGCATCTAGAACTCAAATCAAAGGAAAGGCTACTGAGAAACTTTATTATGATGGCAAAGTGTACTTTGAATGATGAATTACTAAAATGAAAACAAAAAACGAAAAAGAAAGGCAATTAAATCTACTTAATTCAACATTCTACAAAACTCACCAGATCTAAAAATCTAAGGCTCATTTAAAGCAAATGGAGTGGGTCATTAAGAGCTTATTGAAGATGTCAATCAACTGGACTTGTGGTAAGAATTTAAACATGTATAAATACTGGCAGTCCTCATGCCTGATTTTTTTTTTCTTTTTGTTCTACTAAGGATAAAATTTCCATCTTGCACCCTATTGGAACAAGAAATTCTTCCTAATGTAGATTTGCATTTTTAATTCTTTCATAATGCATCTCCTCCAACACTGCAGATGTTCAGAGACTTCATGCCTTGAGAGTGGAATGTCTACTTACTTTAAGGCAATTAAATAAAAATAATTTTGCTATTATGAACTTGGGATTTTTAAGACATATGACCAGGCACATTGCAATGGAATGTGTATTTCATTTGTAAAATATGACTTTGATAGATTTAGGAATCTTTAAAATACTTTTAAATTTGTTTGTGTGTAGTACAAATTCAAATTTCCTGCTGGGATATAGTTACTTCACAGTAGCCATTTACAGCTTGTAAGAAAAATTCATTATTGTTTGATACCCCTATAATAATTTTAAATGGTAGAATAGAAAGTCATTACTCTAAAACAGGTAGAAACTGAGCAGAAATCTGTGCTACTTTTTGGGCCCAGAATGAGGAAGTATTGGGTTTTTACTAGCAAAATGGGACTTGTAGTCTGGTTAGGTCTGTAAAACAAACATAAACCACTATATAATGAATAAGAGTGGAATTTCTAAGATCTTATCTGTAAGTATGTTTTATAAATGAGATATGTACTTTTAAATGCAAAGTAACACATACACATTCATATTAAGACTTTTATGTCTCATCCTTTACACAATGATAGTTTCCATCTTGCTGTATATGTGGCTCAGTAACTTGAAAAGCTCACCTGCTGCTGAAACTTTAAGGCCTAAGCTTTTGGCATACACCGAATGAACATTCATTCATTCTGTGTGCCATACAAGTAACTTGCATGAAAAAGATAAAAAAAACCCCAAAATTGCAGATAATGTAATTAGTTGGAGATTATCTTGCAACATCTTGCCTATATGTAGCAGAAATTATTATTCAAAGGGTGTGATTATTTTAGAAGACATAGGAAGACATTTATTTTTTTTTTTCTGTTGCCACATCTGTGGAAAAACTCATACAAATCTCTGTCAAGATGTGCCTCATTTCAGAAATCTGTTTTACCTGCAACAGGCTAAAGTGACTGCCACTTCTTCATTTGCTCAAAAGTAATATTTTTACTCAGATATGGAAAAAAACCCGTGGCATTTTGTTTTGCTTTTAGCAGTTTTGCAGTCTGGATTCACAACTTTTGGGCTAGGAAACATCCCTAGTGAAGACCTACCTTCTGACTGAAGCAAGGTTCTCCTTTCTTTAGGCTGTGGTTCCACAATATGTAAAACTAAAACAGATTATTCTTGCCTGGCATCTACTCTTCATTTCTACCCTATTTCTATTTTATGGTGAGTATGTTCAAGTGCCTAAAAGAACATATATATATATAAAAATATCAGTTCACCTTCCTTAACCAACTTGCTGAAGGATCACAAATCCTCTGTCCTTTAAAATTCTCATCTAGAGAATGGAGAATGTACTGTATGGAACCAGAATGGTTTAACTGATTTAAACCAGATAAAATCATGAAAGTAGCTTTCTAATATTGGAGAGACTATGAGAGATTCCATCCTTGCTCATCAGGAGCTGATACTTATGGACAGTCACTTGTATTTTTATTGCTTTTTTAATGTTAAAAGTTCCCTTCTTCTTTTGAATACATTAATGCCATCCTAGGAATGATCCTTCCTGGGACCACAAGTTGCAAGCTTGCCGTATGCATTACAGAGGCTGTGTAAGTGGAGTTGCTTTGGGCCACAAACTCACGGACCCCAGCCTCACATCTTCTGAAGTAGTGTTGTCATAAAACTGTCACAAAATCTAAACAGTAAAGAACAGCTGATTCAGGGTCAGCCAGCTGAAGAAGGATGTGATGCTGGAGGAGAAAAGAACATTCTGAACATTTGTATGTTTTCTGAATATTTTCTGTTTCCTAAAATTATATACCCCCTGCTTACTCAAGTAGTACTAAGTCTCAAGACCTCATCAGATATACAGAGAAAGGAACTGAAATTCCTTGTTTTTACCTCAATAGGCATTGTCCTTTTTTTTTAATGTTGGCTTGGATAGTAATCATCAATGTGATAATCTTGTCTTGCTCATATTGTATTCAGAATTATGCAGAACATAGGCAGAGACACAAGCATAATATGCACAGAACAAAAAAGTTATTTGTTTAAGAGGACAAGCCACCTCAACCTGTCATATCAACAACTCATATTTTCCATTGGTTTTCCATTTATTTTCAAAGCCAGTTCAAGAACTGGCCATAATATTTAAGGCTTTACTGAGCAGGATGCATCTGAGGATAATTCTCTATTCACTGCACAATGAGACAGCTGTGTCCCTCTAGGCCACTCTCATGAGTGTGAAGCTCTCAAGACTAGAAATAAAATGTTCTCAGTTGATGTCTGTTATTTGGTGGAAAACACAGATCACAAGAAATAAACAAGGGCTCCAGTCAGTTTCTCCTACACTGAGGAAGCAATCAAAGAACAATAACTAAATAAACAAAACCAGAAGTTTAAATGCAGTAAATGAAAGCAGCCACATCTGTTAGTGACAGGTTGGAAAGTCAAGCCTCTCATTAACACCTCCATGGCTACTTTAAACTTGCGTGGTGTGGATCTGCTGGGAAATGTCGTGCTTCCTGCTCCCCATCCACATACCTAATTCCCACTCTTCTAACATAAATCAGGGTTCAGTGAGATAACAATTATTCCAATAGAGTTGTGGGGTCCCATCCAGGACACTGTCCCAGTAAACAGTTGAGCACAAACAAGTCTCACATCGATATCTAAATGATTGAGGTAGTTGGCTCCCACAGTGTACAAGACACCAGGAATTGTGATAAGGGTTAGGAAAGATCTGAATCCTACGGACTTCAGCATACCATACTTAACAAAATTAATATCCTGTACCTTTCTTAGTCTTTTCACAAGAAATATTACTTCAATTTTTTTTTTTTTTTTTTTACATCCTAACACTTTTTATAAGGAAACAGGATAAATTTTGTTTCCCTTCATATAACATTACTGGGTTTTTTTGTTGTTGTTTTTTTTTATTATTTGCCCAAACTCACCCTCCTTATTCTATTCCTTGAAGTATTTGGAAGAGCTCCTTTGGAATGAAACCCATTTCTGCTGGATAGAACAAATGGTGGTATATACTTGAAGAGTTACACGGCTGGCAGTCACTGCTGAGAGTAAAGCATATAATGCTAACTCTCAGCATGCATCAGGGTGGAATTCAAGCTCAGCTCAACAGAGTTGCAGGTATCCTTATCTACCTTTGAGCTGTTCAACCTGACAGAGCAGTCATAACTTTACATTCAGACCTGTTTTGTTCTTTTCAGTAAGGAAATCCTGAATACAGCATTGATGGCACCACTCGTTTGAATCAGCAAGCAAGCCATTAACAGGACACGTCTGGGTCAAATATTCCACAAGTTTCAGCTGTTACTGTAACCTCTTTGTAAAACTGAAATGGAAAGAAGTTATCTTTTCCTAAGGTTATGGATGAAAGAATTTTAAATAAATATATATTGTAATGAATGAGAAACGGAGAAAAAAAAAAAAAATGTTAAGCCCCTTAGATAAACTGCGAGACTCCTATTCTTGTCTGAGAACATGAGTGACACTCTGTGGAGCTCAAAATGTTGATACTTTTTCTATGGATTCTTTGGCTGAATCTGGCTTAATAAGTGTAAAACTGCCACAGCAGAAAACTGCCTGTTTAGTGTAAAAGCCCTACCTATAATTTCCATGCAGCTGGAGTTGTGCTGAGCACAAATTTGGCCTGATCCAGCTCTCATGCAGCAGACATGATTGGGAAGTCAGCATAGCCAGGATTCATGGCTGTGTGATCCTTCTTCTTAGCATAATGTTCTTTTTGGATTTTACCTTGAACCTTTACAGAAATTCTGTGAAATGGACTCTCGGTGATCACCAAAAGAGGTGAATTTTCTGTACTGCAGAGTAAAAGAGGCTACAAATTGTGCCTGTGGCCAGGCTATTGAGCTCAGTTTCAGGGTCAGAGAACCCCTGACACCGGAGTGCCATGGTTTATTTGCACAAAGTAAGAGTATGAGGGTATTACCTGATAGGAGTTGAGCAATGGGTGAATGAGGAGGCATTACCGACATGCTTCTTTCATTATAATGACCTTGTGCTTACCAGACTCAACCAAGAAGCTGAAGCAATCCCCACAGAGCTATGGCAGCCTAGTCAGGAGCTACAGCAACCCAGACAGATCCCACTGCAGTGAGTAAAAGAAGTTTGGACGTCAGGTGGAAAAGAATCTTAAGGCATTGCTTTGATGAAAGACCTCCAGAGTGAACTGCAGACCATGTAAAAGCACACCTGTTTCTGTCTCAGGCTACACTGAAACAGTCTAAAAGATTAATCCTTGCCAGTTAAACAGACGAAGATTTGCTCTATTGCATCAAACCACTAAGTAGATATTCTATTTTTCTTCTTGTTATACTCTTACTCTTGTCATCGCTTTTTTTCCCCTAATTCTTATTCAGATCTAAAATGCCCCAATTTTTTTTGCTCTTATTCACTTTGGCACTTTGGATTCACTTTGGATTCACTAAAGTTCAGTGATGACTGACTGTACTTTAAGCCTAAATAAAGATTAAAATAAATAGCTCTAAAAATGATTTGATTAATCCACCTATAATGTTAATCTGGACAAGTTTTCAAAGCTGGTTCAGTGTAGAAAAATAGAAAAAAATTAAGATTTGTGCTAGATTGAGGGAAAGTGATAATAATAATGGATGTTTGCATTCCTAAGTGGAATTCTGGAACTATAGGGTGTGAAAGATCTCTAATAGTTTTTTTTCGAAGGATGAAGAAAGTCAAAATGACGGAAGGGAAAGGTAAAAATAGGCATTTGGAAAATTGTTTAACAAAGGAACAATAAAAATATTATTGCCTTTGATATGTGATATTACTAGTATACCAAGGAAAAATGGACATTGTCTGTACATGTAATTGAAAAGGTTATTCTTAGTTGCCAAAACCCCCAGGAAGAGTGAGAATAAAAACCAGAAGGAGCTGAAAATAGGAAATTGGTGGCAGTCATCGGTGACATCCAATATAAAAAGTGGATGTTTTTTCCAGTAAAAAGGAAGCGCAACATTGAATTTTACTTGAACATTAGTTACAGGTATAACTATCAAGTCTCTCTCTCATAAAAATTCATTATCAAGAGGCAGACTTGAGTCAATCGAATCACAAGCAAAAGATAAAATTCAAGATGAAAAAGAGACAGCTAAGTATCTCTCTATAATTGATTTGGAATAAATGTGTCTTCTTTTTTTCTTTTCTGTCTTACTGCAATGGCCTAAGAAAGAACTGAAAATGTCATCACATTTCTGCAGTATTTCCACATTTCTGTAGAGATGCTGTTTTTACTTTCTGAATTTTAGATGCTAAAGCTTATATACTCTTTTAGGTTGAAAATTGATAAGAGGAGGGTATATTTTAAATAGCAACCAAGGAAACGTTTGATGTGAATGGTACATATTCAAGAAGACGAGGCATTATGCAAACCAGCAGAAAAGAAAGGCTGGAGACATTTGAATTGTCTATGATAATGTTTTTTAGATTGAAGACGAGTGACAGGTATAGAAAAGCATGTAATCTCAGATAACTTGTCAAGTAGAGTGAAGTCACAAACTGTAAAGTGAAAAAAGAAAAAAAATAGTAAAAGTTGATGGTATTCAGAGAGGGAATAGCAAAGAAAAACTTCAGCAAATAAAATCCTAATTGAACATGGGACATAAAAATGGGTAGCCAGACCAAAATCAAGTATTTTCTAAATTCTACATTTTTTTTATAGTCTAAAATATAAGAATTCCAACAGCTGGTTCTAAGAGAGGAATGTGATGTAAAAGATACCTCACAAAGGTAATAGAGAGAAAATAGCCAGTGTAACCCAGTGTAATTATAATTCCAAGATACAAATTGTATAGGAATGATTATATAGGAATTATATAGCGACTAATCAAAGAGTTCAGGAGAGGATAAACACTTCTTACTTGATTTATCTTTTAGCATTGAGCAGGCCAGGCGGAAAAAATAACTATAAATTACACTGTAATGCTGGCTCAATTTTAATGTCTACAGAAAAGAGAAAAAGGAAAAAGAAAAAAAAAGCTATGTGTACAGGAACTACCTGAACATGACAAAGCTTTTTGAAAAGAAATTGAAGAGGACAAGTGAAAGACTAAATCCTTGTAGATAGCATGACAGACTGACTAAAGGTACTATATTAGGAGTTCAGAGAAACTGTATATCACTTATCAAAAACACTTTTAAAGGACAAAAAAATAGCCGGCATGGTGAAACAGGAGTCTAAAAAAGGCCATTAGGAGTAAAAAGATACTCTGAAAAAAATGTCGGAATTTTGAGCAAATTAGGACGAGAAAAATGCATTAAGTCCAACATATAAAATGTTACAACATTTTAGGGAAGTATAAAAAAGGTTTTGAAGACTATTTGTTCACGAAACAGAAATTAATGAGAATTTTTATCAATAAAATCAGAAAAAAATGAAATTCTGCCAAAGGATCGGTGAGGCTAACAGAAAATCTGCATATACAGGATGCCAAAAGAAGATAAGGTCATAAGTACCCATTCCTTAAAAAAAAAAAAAAAAGAGAAAAAAATACATATAAAAAGCTTTTGCAAAGAAGGAACACAGGGTGATTCCTACAATGCAGATATTTTTGGGATATAAATGAGTCATTAAAACTGCCTGGAACTAAAAGATTAATAGGGTAAAATTACTCCTAACAAATCAGCAGACCATATGGAATCCAAATAAGAAATTGGAGAATTGTAACACTATCATTTAAATTAGCTTTAGTACCAAACAAAAGTGAGTAGTAAAGAGCTGCAGATAGATGTCATGTGATTGAATGATTGCAGTAAAATGGCACATGAGATTCAGTGTCAACAAATGCAGGTAATATACATGATGGAAAAGAGTAACCTCTCTCAATAGACAAGCAAGGGACTCTGATCTCTGTATTAGTCTGGACAGTTAAATGAAGATGTCAGCTCATAATTCATCAAGAGAGCAGTTAGAATAAGAACGCATCTTGGAAAAGAATAGAGATTAAACCACAAAACATTACTCTTTTAATCCATAGCTGATATGTCTAGACTTCTGTATTCAGATCTGCTTATGCCATGTTCAAAAGAATATAATAGAACTGAAAAGACAAAAAAGAGCAGCAAAGTTGATCAAAGTTATGAAAAGGCTTTCATAAGATAAGAGATTAAATAGACTAAGATTTTTGAGCTTGAAGAAGGCACAACAAAGCGAAAATATGAAAAGATTTTTAAATCATGATTGTCACTGAGAAGACTAATAGGAAACAATTATTTACTGTTTCTCCTAAAGTAAGAACTAGGCACTGCCAGTGAAATTATAAGGTGGCAGGTTTCAATCAAAAACAGTGTGTTTGTACACACACCAGAGTTAGAGAAATTGTGCTGGACATTCTAAGAGTCGTAAAACAAAATCACAGAACAAAAATCCTCACAGGGTTGACAAAAAGTGTTGGTTTTTTGGGATTTTTTGTTTGGTTGTTTTTTTTATTTATTTTCTTGCATTCTTTTCTTTAGTACCTTTATTGTGCAGGGCTATAATTGTCCTGAAGTCTTAGTGCAAATGCTGGAGTAACAGGAAATTCCACAAGGTGACTCAGATGTGGCGTTTGGGTGGATGATTGAATTACCTTCAGCTGCTGTAAGTGAAGGGCATACAGATAGCACGGTTGCCCTAGACTGCACCGTGAGTCGGAGTTTGTTACTTCACGTGTAACTTCCACGTCTCAGCCCTTTCTAGACAGGGTTGTCTCCATATGCTTTTAAACCCCTACAGATTAATATCTTATGTACCAAAGAAAATGTTTAAATCAGTGTGGTAGCTGCTGAATCAGTGCTTGCACTGCACCTTCCCAGCAATTTTTATTACTCTTGCTTTCATATCCATTATTCTGAATGTCAAGGAGCTATTTTTAAGTACAAGCTTAGTTCAGTTTAATAAAAGATATTAAATTATCTGTACCAAAAAATTAAAAGAATTCCTTATTAAGAATTTAGTTTCATAAAATCAAATGCATATGTAGCTACCAGCACGACTGCTGCAGACAAGCTTCATTTTACAATCTACACTGGAATGGTGCAATAGAAAAAGAAAGATGAGACCTGAATTATGAGAAGTCACAGAAAGCACACAGTTAAAAATTTCATTTGTCCAATAGAAAATTTACCTACCTTTTCAATAATTTTTTATATGTCTAATATTAGTACTAAGTTATGCTTTAAAGTCCTGGCTTTTCAAAATCTCTTCTTTTTCCAGGCATAGAATAATCCTAATATTGAGTTCTTATCCTTCTCAGAGTAAAATTTTTTGATTGTAGTAAATAAAAAACTTAGTTAACTTCCAAAAAGCTGAGGAATCTAGAGCCCAAATCAGAAAGAATATTAAGGGAATAAATTGCCTCATATTAGCTCTATTGATACAAGGCAAGGTATAGAGATATTAAAAGCTGTGTAAGAATGTAAACTGAAAAAATTTTTGCACTATTTTCTGTAATAAACATTTTTGCTTTCCTGTTCTGCAAAATAGATAAACTAAGAATATTTTGTGAACTAAAAATTTAGCTGTAAATAGCAAAACATAAATTTTTATATGGGAACTAATCTATATTAAATTTCCCATAATTTCTGAAATAGCAATCTGTAGTAATTTAAAACTGTCTAATTAATATTAAAAAAAAATAATTATGTTATCTTAAAATAGGGGACATTTTTTGTTTGTTTTATAAACTACTTCTCTATTTTCTCAGCCTTTGTAAAAGTAGTTAAATATTGAAGAAACCAACCAAACAAATATTTTGTTGTGGGCAAAAAAATAGTAAACTGAACCATCAGAAGAAAGTACTCAAATTTCCCAAACTAAAGGGACTACCTTCATAGAGAGAAAAAAAAATAATCCAGCTAGGATGGCTACTCCACTACTTGTTTTTACATTAACAAAGCTGAAAGAGCAAATACGAAAACAGAAGACAGTTGTAAGTATTTGAGTGATGTACAATACAGAAGATTTACTTTCTGAGATAGTTCTGAGAGGCACTTACAGAGTTAAATAGTTGTTATTAGGGCTAATCTGTGCATGGGAAGGTGTGTAACATATTCCTGACAACAGTGTTTAATTTGCCAAAAATGCAGTTCAATCTTTCTTTGTGTGAGCCTTGCAAGAAAGCAGACTATGTTCTCTATCAATAACACTGATGCTGAATAGCAACTTGTGAGACCAGATCTATATTGTGAAGCATTGCTGGCAAAGATATGTCATCTAGAAGTGTGAAAAAATATGACAACCCTGTTTCTCACAGCTATTTGGCAGAAAACTCTGACATTCCTGTACTTATATGAATATATATTTAGTTTAGTTTATCTCTTTTAGCTGCACAGTGCAGGAAGGTTAGAAGGAGATCTCTTTGTGCCAGCATGTGCAACTCCAGCAGCTGGCTCTGGTGGATGGAGTTGAGATGAGAGTGGCAGATGTACTCATGCAGATAAACCTCACCTTGCCATCATAGTGGCATACCCTACAGTGGGTGTGATAAAACAGGGTAGACTTGAAGTATCTTAAACAAATATTTACTTAGATTTAATAGGATTGCTACTGTATGTTTATGAAATGCCAGTTGATTCTTAAATGTATTTGCTGGGGATTAACAGCTATACCAGAATCCATTGCTATTTAATGAACATACAAGAACTGTCTTAGATGTTATAAGGAGATAGCTTAACAAGTTCATGAATTACTTCCATTCACCGAGTGATGAAAATTTACTGAAGATTAACATTATGTTAGGTACAGATATTTTACACAGAGATTAATCCTTAAATTAATATATTTATTCATCCCTTGATATTTAATTAACTTAAAATGGTTCTAGCAGCCAGATAAATAGGTTAATTTATTTTGATTTTAAGAAGTCCATATAATCCAAGACCATGATTTTCTTTTCATGTGGGTCATTTCAGTAAAGCATTTCAGCACATAGGGCTTTTTAGAAGGTTGATCTCAGATTCTAATTTTAAACCTCCAACTCCATTGCTTCTGGCACTACCAATTCGGCCATAAGAATCCAAACCAAAAGGCAAGTAGTTAAATATTTAAGCAAAGCATAAGAATAATGCACGTTACACATTCCCCCAGTTTTGTGAGGGAAAAGACAGTTCCCATCTGCAAATATGTGGCAGAGGGAACAGTAGCCATGCAAACAGAAATAATATTTCTGCCATGGAAGAAAGATTCAATACCTCTACAGCATGATTTATGAATTGGGAAAGATTTGCTAAATAAATTCACGATATCTCCAGAATAAATTTGGATTGGAACAATTAACACAAATAAGAAACACAGAAGCCCAAAACTAGTAAAAAGCAATAGTCAATTTGCAAAAAGCTCGTTCCCTCAAAACCTGAGGAGAAATTCTTCTTTCATAGCTTCAGGTATATACAGTTATTTATACCAGTTAGTCATCTTTTACTGACAGTAAAGGGGATGTGATTCATCTTAAACAGATCAAAAGAATCCTACTCTAGAAGTACCTCACTCTCCTCAGTAATTCTAGAAAGCTCATCAACTAATTAACTATAAAGAATTGGGGCAACTAGCTCAGATGAACATGAGATAGTAGGTGAAATGATGAAATGATAGGGACAAGGGTCCTGAGAACATTTTTCTCAGGGTTGAAAATGTAGAGGTTCAGGAAGCTTTCTTTTCCTTTTTTTAACAAAAACAAAACTAACAAAACCTTCAGGTCTTCCCAGCTTGTCGTATTTATAGAGGACTAAATACCTAGAAGAAAACCCACATTTTAGTTTCGAATCTATTTTGGAAATGTAAAATTCAGTCTAAATGAAGATGCCATTAACTAGAATATTTTGGATTTCATTAAGATTTTGAAGAGTATTTTTAGCTGTCTTAAATTTATAATTTTCTTTTTTTCTTCTATTCTCCAGAGTATTATGTTCACACCTGTAAAGCATGTAAAGGAAAAATATCATCTAACTTTTGTGAAAACTTTT
>VYXF01004882.1:27693-39998 GCA_013397295.1 Polioptila caerulea | reverse complement strand
TTCTAAATTTTGTGAAAAATTTTTTTTTTTTTTTTTTTTTTTAATACAAAGGCTTATGCAAAAGAATTATATTTCCTGACATTGGATTAAAAATGCAAATCTATATTTTGCAGACTTAGAGCAAAACAAACCAAAAAAATAGCATACTGTGTTGATACAATATAGGAAAGGCAGCACAGATCTGCTGACCATGATGAACTTCTGCAAAATAGCAAGCACCTGTCTGGCATGAAATATTTCCAGTTTAGAAGTATTTAAATGTAGCTTGTCTCTAGGAAAATTACAATTTTTTATCACTTTTGGCAGATAATTAAATTTAACAAAAGAACACTACCTCTAACAGTTTCTTACTTCTTAGGAAATCTGAATGTGTTTTGATTGCTTGTTTGGTTTTTTTCTCCTCTGTGTTACATGTCATGTTCCCACGCCCTTAACTTCTAAGTTAATATTTTTTTCATTTTCTTCCTCTAATTCTCACTTTTTTTTTTTTCTTCCTCTAATTCTCTCTTTCTTTACACACTTCTGCATATCAGAAAAAGACTTTTAATAAGTTTAAAATAAATCTGAGCTTCTACTGACATCTGAACCTATGTCTTTAAAGAATTTAATGTAATCTTTAAGTTCTAAGTAGCAATGAAGTTCTCAGCCTTTAAGTACTGGCTTATTTTGAGGCTTTAAATACTGGTTTATTTTGCCATACTTATGAAAGTTACACATTTCCTGTAAGCACTGTAAAATAATGGTGAATTAGTGATTGGGGTAAGATTTCTAAATAACAAAAGGAAGGTGAGTTCACACTAATCAGTAACTGTCTAGCCTGTGTTTAGGAGGCTCTTTTCTTGTACCAAATTTTTTGCAAAATATTTCTGCTATTCTCCGTATAACAAAAAAAAAACCATGAATGCACAGAAAATAAAACATATAAAATTAAAAATAAAGGAATGAAAATATATATTATTAATTATGAATAAACAGACTCTAAATGTAGCAAAAATATAGATACTATGGATGTTTTTTTATAAACAAAAGGTAATCATAAGAAAAAATCATAATTTTATATGTCATAGGTTTAAACCCCTTGTGGTATTTTATTTGCACAATCAATATAATGAAGAAAGAAAATTTTGAGACAAGTTTTATTTTGGAAGTCCAAACTACTTGAGTTATTTGTTTATGGCAAGTATGAATTCCAGAAGAATTTTTGTTTTGTTTTTTTTTTGGGGGGGGGTTGTTATTTTTTTGTTTGGTTGGGGTTTTTTGTTGTTTTGGGTTTTTAAAAATAATTTTTATGGTCTAGTTCAGCAGTGTGCCCTGGTTATTCATGTACTCTGGTACTCCTGAGAAGCAAAAAAGCAGCCACAGGACACTGTCAAGTTAAGCTGAGTTTAGAGCTTTCCTCACAGCAGTAGCTTCAATGTTCAGTGTAGCTTTTTTCCTCCATCCTGCTCTACTCCATGTACTTCCCCTCAAAAAGAAATAATTTATGTGAACTTTTCTTATAACAACAAAATACCATAAGGATAAGGGACAGAATTTTTGCCTCAAGTCTAATTAGCAATATTGAAAAGAAATACGACTTTTTAAAACTAATCAGAGATATGAAATGCAGGAATATTCCATAAAGTGTAAGAATACTCCACGGAGTGCAGGAATATTCATATTTAGCAGCACACACAGATCCAATATACACTTCCCAAGGCCATGGAGATTAAAGATGTGCTACAAAAGTCTCTCCACAGGGTCAGAACAGACACAGTCCTGTTTCTGTTTTCTTTTTATGTTTGATTTGGACTTTCAAAGGTTGTTTGGGCTCTATAGCTGCCTAGAGATCTTGTCAATGCATAACCTAAACTGCACTTTTTGCATAAGAACTGTATTCATTTGTTCAAATAAAAATTGGGTCAGATAGTGCTATACATTATTAAATAGATATTTAAAAACTTTATTGGTAAAGTACTGCTTTTCAATTATATACTCTATTTTAATCTGACAGCTTTTGCCTCAGAATTATTTATTATTCTTTCCAAAATAACTTTTATGGTGAAAATTGAGTATTTTCTGTAAACAGATTTTTGAATTGTTGTCATAGTTGCAGTAAGCACAAAATGTTGTAAAGCACTAAATTTTCTATAATGTTAAGGTGTGGATTTATATAATTATAAAATTAAGTTTTCAGGGATATCAGTTAATGATGTCTTATTTTTGTATTTATAAGTTATGTTTGTAGACATATATAGATATGAACACTACATATACAATATTGATAATACTGCATTAGTAATAAAAACATATGATAAAAGTATGCATTTTTGATATCTAATTGCATGAACATTTGCACTAATTTATATGAAACAATTTATGTATTAAAAAACTGGAAGAATAGGGTCCTAAATTTAAAAAATACCTATACTTGTCTCAAAGGGATATTATCTGTGCCACAATGTGACTTGGTTATACTGGGCGTATGCTCTTCTCCAATTCACGCTGCAGAGGAGAGCAGATGGAATTAAATTTAGCTTGGCATACAGCACAGGGGCAGCCATGGAGCACTATTTTTTAGTACCACGCAAGCATTACCAGCTCTATATACATTAGAGATGAAACACAAAAAAGGGCATGTCACCTTCAGAAAAGGGTAGTAGTCAGGGAACATCTGTTATACATGCAGTGTTCCCTGTAGAAAGAACTGAAACATGATGAAATATGCATCAAAAGTTCCCTATGCACTGAGGTACATTAAGTCCCTTTCAAACCATATGAAGCCCACTTGGGGAAGGGAGGTTATTTGAGTGCAGCACCTGGAATAGGAGAAGGCAGCAGCAGGCAATGGAAACCAGCTGTTCTGCCACTCTGGAGATAAGATTGGGCAGTAGAGGCTGATACATGGCGTTGTGTATCACTGAAGTACAGACACTAGACAAAGTTTCACTAAGTTCCATTAGTTATTCGTTCTGCAGCTCTGCCTCTGTGTTAAATGTCAAAATTAACATTTAACATAACATAAATGTTAAATCTGCCTCCGTGTTAAATGCTGCACATTATTGTTGGGAAGCAGTACATAATCCACATTCCCTGCAATTCTCTAACGTGGTGAGTTCTTCAAGATGAAGAAGATGTTGACAGAGAAGAGGCTGTAGAACGGATCAGAGCAAATATTCTCTTTCAGTATGTTTTACTCGGGATTAGACAGTGCAATACATCCCCATATTTAATACTGGCACCATAAAAAGCAGGACTAGAGTAGATCCTCGGGTCCTGGTTAGTTTAAAATAAATCCAGATTATCACTGACAAATGTGTATTTAACCTGCTTTAAAAACCTCCAGGAAAGGGTATTCTTCAACTTACAGGGGTAGCCTGCTTCAGTGCCTACACATCTTTATAGTAAAGTTCTCTCTCAAATATAACTTAAATACTTCTCCCAGAAAACTAAACAAAAAGAAAAGAAAAAGCAAGCACCATCCTATTTATAACAACTTTATATACACAAAGACCTTTACTAAGCTTCAACCCAGTCTTTGTTTATTTAAACACACACAGATTCTAAACAAACACTTCTTTCAAACTTTACCTACAGGCAATGTTTCACAAAACTCTATTTTCTGCTGTTATTATACCTCTTTTTTGATTTTGAATTCTTCCAGATCTATCTCTAAAATATGCCCACAAACTGTGTACTGTGGATATATCACTAATTAGAGCATACTGCAACTCTGGCCCAAATTAAATTAAACCACGTTCCTCCCTCTGGAAATCACGGCATAGGAGAAAAGTAATATGTAAACAGAAAAAGGGCCATGAAAAGGACAGTCTCTATTAGTGTGCACAGACATTAGGAGATACTCTTTGTTCCAGAAGAACAAAATACAATTAGTAGTATTCCAGCTAAAGTGTTCTTGAATTGAATAATTAACTCCTATCCCTTATTTAAGACACTTTTTTGTCTTCCCCAGCTGGACATAGAACAATTGATAAATACAATCATTCAGATTTCCAACTAATATGTATCAGCTTTATGGTAACTTCATCTGCAGAACATTGCTTCTTTTTGGTAAAAAGGATGTGGCTGCAACATGCAATGGGATTTTGTTAAATCTTGTCCACTACTTCTGTTTATCATATCAGTATTTTCTGTTGACTTAATAAGAGGAGATACTTAAATCATAAAATGATGATTTAAAATGAGGAAGAGAGAAGATGTATTTGTTTTTATTGTCTTATGTAACTGACAAAACACACATACCCTTATATATATATGTTTTGTTTAACTCTAATTCTGTCTAAGCTTAATTAAAAGAAACTCGTAAGTACACCATGCAAGGATGTTTTCACACACTGAGCAAGAGTCAAGAATAGACTCTCTAGTCCTGTTACAATAGCTTCCTTGATATTAAGTATTCATTCAATATATGAATATATGCCCTAAAATATTCATTAACAAAAGCAAGCACAAGTAGAGAACATCCATTTATCACCCAGGGAAATGCATAAAGCCTTATACTATGAAAACTCTCTATTTTCTGATTTCCTTGTTTCAAAAGTTGTTGATCTTTCTGTGCCCCCACTTTTCTTTCAATTTATAAAAAGAATCTGAAAAGAAGAAATGTTAGCTGAAGATAATGATTTTGACATAGAAGGACCTCATCTTTCTGAGAACTGCAAATCCTTCTCTTGCTCTTCTGGTGGGAATAAAGTGAAAAGATAGCTTTATGGATTCTAAGCCTTCCAAGAACAAACTGCAGTACAATAGCTATGCTCAGCCCCAGGAAAGGCAGTGTCAAAACAGAAATTACAGAAAGGATGTAATGAGATTTCCACTAGTGACAGGGGAGGGATATTCTGCGTTATTGCCTCTGAAGTAAAGCAGAAAGAGATGAGCACCAACAGCTTCAGCATCCAAATATTGGAATCTCAGATACGAGACTTATGGTAATAGACTTGTGATCTTGAAGTGCATGGTATGAATTAATTTGCAAATAAGGTCATCAAAGAAAACTCTTCTAAAATTTATGAATACTTTTATTGGTGCAGTCATGAACTTTTCAGATGTTAGTAACGGCGTATCTAATTTGATTCAATAGTGAAGCATCCAATGAAGACAAAACAGGTCAAAAATACAGATAATTTTCAACCAGTGAAGTAATTTTTAAGGATAAAATAAGTAGAAATTATGTGGGCGAGAAATGAAATTACCTAAAAATGTACCAAATGGTGCATAGATGAAGTTGTCCTGAATGGATGTAATCCCTTTGAGTCACAATGACATGTTTGCAGGTACCAATGGAGAAAGCTCTTTCTGTATGTTTTAAAAGTCACTTATAGAAATTTGACCCCCTAATCTTTTGCTGAATACATTAATTGTGGGACATGCTGTTCACAAAACTTTACAGCTACCAGATATATGATGGCAATAATCTGCCAGGTGCAGAAACATGCACCAGTTAGGCAGAACATAGTGCTGGATATGCAGGATAATGGGCAATAACAGGCCGCAATAATAGGCTAAGGCAATCTGATTCAAACTGTATTCACTGTCACTTCAGTTTCCAGAATGTTTGCACCACTTTTCTATTTTGTATCATCGGAGGCAGGGAAGTCATGGGGTATTAAGTGAATCTATCCCTTCCCTGTTAGGATGTCACTTCACTTCCTTTTCTGACTTTTCTGCTCTTTTAGGACAAACATCTGCTTCCTCAAACTTTTCCTTTCTTACCTGAATAGCATTGCTTGAAAGACAAAGCTGTCTATGTACTTCTGAGAAGAGCATGCTATGGTGAACCTGTTCCTCAGAGCCCTCCCATCTATAACAAGGATGTCCCAAAAAAAGTGGACTCTGCTTTGAAGCAGTCACACAGCTTCAATCACAAATCTGGGCTTGGTATAAAAATAGCTGAAATCTAAAAGATGAATTTAAATTGACTGGCAGACTGGAATATTGTCTAAAAATAGAACCTAAACAATGAGAGATATTCAACATAACACTCTGAGTGAAAAAAAGTTGGCAGATATGAGTTTTCTCTTTATTTTGTCTAAATCCATCATATAATTTGCTGTAGACATTATACAGGAAAAGATATGTCATATATTACTAGGTATTAACATGAGAAAAGCTGGCAATCGTCAGTACAGCAAAGGCAACTGACCTGTATTTTTCTCTCTAGTTCATTAACATTGGTTAGAAGGTTAGAATATAATTCTGATCTCTCAAATGAGGGAACTATTGAACATTTGCACAGTCTAGCTCAGCCCAGGTAAAAGTGTTACCTAGATCATCTTTAAATGCTTGAGATCAGGATGCTTAGACCATTTGAAACTTTTTTTTAGTTTTCTCTGACTTGAAGTTAAATACATCAATTTGAAAGTTTAATCCAAGTCGTAGTTTCGATATCACCATTTACAAGGATGTATAGTAGGAGACCAAAAATAATGCTGCTAATTTTCATACATTTAGAAGTACTGTTTCACTGAACAAGGTACTCACAGCAGAAAAAAAGAAACAAAGTAATGTCAGTGGCCCCAAAGTTATATTGAACTTGCTATGCAAGAGTACCACAGTACATATCAAAGAATGGTGTTATTCTTCATAAAACTCTGCACTTCTACCTACATTTTTAATCTTAAAGTCTCATTATTAGATTAAGGCCAAACTCAAATATCTCCAGCTTGTTGATAACAAATTTAGGCAGTCAGAAACAGTTACAGAATAGATAAGTTTTCCTTGACCTATGCTAGTTCTCATCTACGATCATACATGTGCTTGCATAAAACACAGAACCAAAAAAAAAAAAAAAAAAAAAAAAGATAAAAATATATAGAAAAGAACAAACAGAAGCAGAAAACCTGAGGCTCAAAACCTTATTTTGTGTGGGCTTCACCGAACAATTTCCAGAATTTACAGTTCTAGAAACAGATTCTACTACTGAGACATACCAAGAAAAGGAAAGAGACCCTCAATACAGCTAAGTTGCTCTAATAGCTTTCCTGGAAAACAATCCATGAGATGAAATGGAAAAATGGATACTGTGTGCAAGTAAACAGCAAGTTAGCATCTTACCTGACCATGTTAGAAGTAAGCAAGTTAGAAAGGATCATAGTTCTGCACATAAAGACTATTAAGTGGTGTCAGAGCAAGAAAGGCAGTCTGACAGCTATTCTGAGCACAGAGAGAATGAGATAGATGTTCTGTCCAGGGGGAAAAAACCTGTGGGAAGAAGCATTGTTGAACAAAAGATTTCACAGGTTGTGTCAGTTCCTGGAGACTCCCAGCCTCCATCAGTTTCTCAGAAGAGGCCATCACCAGTTTTGCAAACTTTGAAAAGAAATATTTCTCCACAATCTTCTTTTTCTATTATCTCATTAATCTGGTGTATTCATAAAAAGACTCATCATCCCCAATGGCATGGAAAGCATTGGTGATGATGTCAGACAGCAGAAATGTGCTTGATGAACTTTCTGCACTTATCAGTCTAGACTGATTCTAACTCAATTAAACAGAATGGATTTTAATTATCCAACAGACTCTAGGAAGATTATGCCAAGAAAATTAATGAATAGTCCAGAAAAATCTTGGTAAAAAAGTTTTGTAATTTCTGCTCTGCTGCAGATGGGTAATGCAGGATACTTGACTTCTAGAATCAGTCTTGTTTAGAAATGGAGACCACAAATGGGCGAGTTACCATAGACTTGTCATGTGAACACATTCAGCGGGAAAACACAAGGGGTAACAAACAGTGTTCATAGAGAGTCTTTAGAACTGATATATTTTTTATTCCTAAGACTTACATGCAGGATTGCATCAGTTATGATGTAAATGTATTTTTGTTGTGATGAAGAAAGAGCTATTATATTTTCAAACTACACTTCATTTCAATTTTTTTCATGCAGATACATTAAATTCCTTGTATACTAGTAACAATACCCTAGACTAAAATGGTGCTGTTTTACAGAGAAGCCTGATGAGCAGCCTTGGTCCTAGAGGAGACTCTGACAACTACGCTGAAGAGTTTCATTTTACCCTTCCTCCAAGCAGTTGCCTCTGGTTGTTTTCTGTATTCTCAGGATCCACACTGTTGTTAATGAGGCAACTGCATATGCAGAAATGGCTCTTCTGTGGGATGCAGGTGTGAATGGCAAGAAACTGTGTTGAAAGAAAGATTCAACGAACAGTGATAAAACAAATACTCAGCCAAGCTACTGAATTTTGAGATATTTAATCCCTTGAAGTTTTTTGACAAAGACATGAAAGTGTAGATTTACACTAAAACAAGAAACACAGACAGAAAGAAAAAAAACCAAACAAAACAGAACAAAAGAAAAGGAAACTAAAAATTCCTGGAAAAATCTAACAAAGACAATAATTTATGAGTAACTACAGAAAAATCCATAACTCACTATTTTTTACTGATTATAAGGTAAGCATATGCAGGATTCACTAAGAAAAGAATAAAATTAACATCTTGCTGTTTTACTACTCCCTTGTAGATATTATTGCTTTTGTTTTATGGGTTATGATATAATTTTCAGCAGTGGATACCTTTCAAAGAAAAACAGATTATTGCTGTTATTCTTCAACCACACCAAACAAAACCATTATTCTGTTATTTAAATGCAAAAAGTGAATACTACATGCTGCAACTTCAAATGAAAAAAACAGGCAATTTGACACATGTGTTCTAAACTATTAATTCTTGTAAGCCTTCTAAGTAGGGTGATCTCAAACTGTCCAAACTAGTGATAGGGTTTAAAGTATCAGCAACAGAAGTGGGAAGAAAAGACAGGTAAACAAAACAAATTTATCCAAAGTCATTCTATTAAAAGATTAGCAGCATATGGAACAAGCTGTTTAGTAAGACAGCTGATTAAGATAGCATAAATAAGCTTAAGAGACAGCTAGATATTCTTATACGAAAAATGGCTTGGGTATCACAGCAAGAGAGTGTAACTGCGTGATAACTGAGATAACTAAAGTGGGACATGCTTATTGTCACACTAGACTTACTATCATGATAACTTTTACAGTGTGGGGTTTTTTTCCTGCTTTCCACTTCCATTAAGGCCATTCCAGAAACATTTCATTAATTATGAAACTAATTATATCTAATTTGCATTGTCTTCCTCATTTGTAAAAATGTGTAAAATCACTACCAGACAAAACTTGCTAACTGGATGTATTTTCCTTGAAATCAACTATTTCAATAGTAAACTGACAGGCTCTGTCATTCACTGTTTTTATTAATTTAATGAAAATCATAAAGTAAGCTTGACTGTTTCCCTCCTCATGCTGAAACCAGAAGACATCTTGTCTACAAAAACTTTTTTGTAACATTTCCTACTTCTTCGTTACTGAGAGAAGCACAATTGCAGTAGTGCTACCCTTTTTATCTCAGTATGGCCTTTAAATTTTCAACTATCTGGGCTCAAAAAAAAGAGTTGCTCAAAACTGCAGTCAAAATACAGGTACGGCTAGAATTCTTATTGCTGTCATGGACAGAATTGGACGCATGACAATAGTATTTGGAATTACATGAAGAATATTCAAATTTAAACTTAACTCATTTTTAAATTAGGATTCTCATGTCAAGATCCTGACCTCACAGTTAATCCAGATATTTTTTTTATAATTTCATAAAATTTAATTATTACTGTTGTTCTAATAGCAGAAGCCAAAGTATTTTAAATATTTTTAGAAAACAATAATCAATCATAGAACTTGGCTAGAAAATAGTGAATTCTCATCCCTGCATACAACCCAGAATGATGACAGAACCACAGCCTCTGATATTGCTTCAGGCATTGCTGGAGACAATTGTTTCTAGCAGGCTTTCCATCTCCTTTTCCCAGAAAACAATTTTTCTCTAAAGAAAAATTCAATTCTTTTTCTATTCTAATCACATATATCATATTTCTTACCCTCCTTCAACTTGGCTTATGACTAGAGAAAGCAATTTTATTTATCTTCTTTCAAAAGAGAAATATTACGTTGGTCTAAGAACTCTAATCATACTAAGCTCAATGACAAATAATCATTGATTTCATTTGGAACACCACATTGCACCACATTTATTAATGCAATGACCAGAAATCCCATAAGGTGCTCGATGCAGGTCCAGTTTTCATAATATGACAATGATTTTATTATAGCACACTAGAGACTGAAGAGTTCATTCAAGCAAACAAATTTATATCATTACTATTTGTAATTATATTTGGGGGGAACAAAAAAATTACAAAAGAAAAAGAAAAAAATAGTTTGTCTCCCTATCCCCATTATTTAATTTTCCTCAGTGAAGAAATTCACATAAACAGCCACTGCTGTAGTTCAGTGTCTGACAATACTTAACGTCCACAATTCAATATAGGTTTAATAAGAACATGAGGAATTCATCTGAGCAATTGGAATAACTTTTCTTGATGAATAGGGCAGCTTACCTAGGTGTAATGACAAACATAAACCTGCCTATAACTCTGCATAATAATGAAAATAAGTAATGGAAATGGTTAGCTTAATGTGCTTACTAAATTGCATCTATTTTGACCAGAATTGGGTTTGATGCTGCTGAACAAAGTGCAGTATTATGGACAGTGGCCATAGAGTCCTTTTCTAAAAATACACACATTTTTGATCTGCGTACTAGATAGTGTCCTAGTGAAACTTCAGAAATTTTAAATTTATTTCATGGCTTGATAGATGGAAAACCAGAATTTTTGGCTTTGTGTCACACAAAACCAGGAGAATAAGACACACACTGAAATAGTTAAAAAAAAAAAAATCCTGCACTGCATCTTTATACAGATCAATGTCCAATTATAAGTAGAGATTTGCTGTGGCAAAAGGTCAGGAAAAAATAATCTTTCCGGCATTTATTACTTGGAAAATAAGGTCACATATGAGGTCAACCTCCAAATGTATACAGAATAAATTATACTGCAGCATTCTAAATATTCTGCACTGCAAAAATTATACTGCAATCTCAACATAAACAGAAAAATGAAGTTGAACATGTATTTCCTCTTTACTGTACTACAGATCAGTTTAAGCTAAGGGGCGAAAAACCCAATTAATCAAAAACTAATAAAAAGCTTAGCATATATTTCTGCTTAATTAGAAATATAACTTCTTATTAAGGCTGACTAATTTAATAATTTCCTAACTGTCTTTAACACTGAAACACCCTCCCCACAACAAAGTAAAATAATGGGAAACATACAAAACATTTGAAAATCATTCAGTGATGCACTTCTTTATTGCTTACAGCATAAAAGCAAAACATAAAGGCAGTGAATGCTAGAGTGCTCTTGTCTGTCTGATTCTCTAATAAAAAAAAGAAGTGTATCTTTTGAATTAGAGACCTCTTAATTAGATAAAACACATCTGGAAAAAAAATTAATTGTACACAGTTTGAGGAAATAAATATACTTGTTTCTCAGAATGAGTGTTGGCAGAGAACATTGTCCTGATCTAAGTCATTTTAGCTGTTTCACAGACCGTCTTAATCTTTGCTACCTGCACGGGATGTGAATGAAAGTATATTGAAAATAAGATAGTGTTAGTATTTGACACTTCTCACAGTACTCTTAATTGTTAAATCAACATTTAAAACAGGAAAATGCACCCATGAAATGAAAACATCTTCTGATTCATTTTTACTCTTGTCTTTTAAGGGAAGCTTTTTCTTTTCCTCTTCTCCTTACTACATGAGGAATGTCAATGACTGGTGTTCTTTTATCTGTTGCATTCATGTCTAGTTTGAATTTCTAAATCATGCTTTGACAGAAGTATTGTGTATATCACAGACAATGTCAGTGGAGGTAGAGTATATTCTAAAAATTTTCAAAAGTACTAATTTTTTTTTTTTTTAATCTGCTTTGGGCACTTGTGGTTTCATTTCTTGTTCATTCTGAAAGACACTTTGTTCTTTGCTCTGGGCTAGCGACAAGATTTACTGTTTTCTCTGATAATATTATCAGTGGGCTATTCCTCCTGATAACCCACAACTGCAATACTAATAGGTTGATAATGACGTTTTAAACTTTACGCTTTTGTAGGCATTGTAGGCTTCACTCACCTTGTTCAAGTGGCTGGCTTTTAGTTGAAGTAGTTTTCATCTTGAGTGCCTCCCTAACAGACATGTCACAGCAGGAGCCTTTGTTAGTGTCTTGGTCACTGTCAGCCTGATCACTGTCCCCATGCCCGCTGTCCCTCAAGCTGGCTCTTTCTGGATCCTTGAACGTGGAGCTACTGAAATACATATAAAAAAAAAAAAAAAAAAAAAAAAAAAAAAAAAAAAAAAAAAAAAAAAAAAAAAA
>VYXF01004882.1:0-27658 GCA_013397295.1 Polioptila caerulea | reverse complement strand
AAAAAAAAAAAAGAAAAAAAGAAAAAAGAGAGAGAGTGTTGTATTTACTTGTTCTAAGTTGAATTGTACTCTCTGGCAAAGCAATTTTGACAAGAATGCAAATGGGGAAGCCAAGAAAGTTATTTAATAGGCCTTACCTTTGAACAAACTGCTGCCTGCTGCCCATGTAATTGGGCTCTGCGGGAAAATTGTCTGTCTGTGAAAGAGAAGGAAAAAAATACGTATAGTTGTACACTGGACAAATCTCCTGCAGAGCAACAAGATTTCCTAGAGGAGAAATGATTAATAATTCAAAAATTCCCTTAATCTTCAGATTTGTACATTTTAATTAAATTGGAAAATGCTGGCATGTAATTATGTGCTCAGAACAATTAAATGATTCCGGTCCACAAATTACCTGCTAAAGTAAACAATGAGGCTCCAATAAGTGGCATTCTCTGTTAGTAACCTGACAGATGACACTGTTTATGTTTTTTCATTAGATAGATATTAAGACTGATGGTTATTGAAAATGAGAGAAAAAATTACTCTTGCATATTAAAAAAAGTGAATTATTCAATAATACTAATTTTTAATCATAATTACATCATCTACTGGGATTCTGAAGCTCTTACTGCTGTAATACAGTTTTGTATACTGTTATATTACACTTGAATTGAAAAAATAAACAAAAAATCAAGAAAATTTATGGCTGATTAGCTGTGGGGTTTCTCAGATGCTACTGGAAAAATGCAAGTATGAAAATATTTGGATTTTCTCTCTTTAATTTCATCAGTATTAATAGCTATTTCAGAATAATGAGAACCACACATGCAAACAAGAACATTAAATGATCACTGTTGACAAGTAGTTTTTAAAAGAAGACACTTTCATTAAGTCTGTCATGTATATTTTTAGCAGCATGAGCCAAGTAACTGTAGAAGCAGAAGTATTAAAAGGATCCAGACCAACATGGAGTCCTGCCAAAGGGAACTGAATTCCCCTTGTATCATTAGCTGAAGTTCTTTGGAGAAAGAGAGACTGCATCATTCAGAAAACTCCGCATACTGTACATTCACACACGTCACTTCTTCTTGCAGCTGACCTAGCGACAGAGCTTCTACTGTTTTCTGCATCACTTCACATCACACCACCATGCTCCACAGCAGCTCCAGCTTTCGCAGCAGCGCCCAGCCGATCAGTATCCGTAACACAGGCAGCACTCAATTAACGAAGCTGAGGGCCCAAGGTTTAATGTCACACAGCAAGTGTTTACACAAGTGACTGGGATCTTAGATATTTGGGTTTCCCTGCCACTCCCAACACCATTTTTTTAATCTTTGCTTTGATTTTATCAGTAGGAGGTAATTCGAAATATTTGCTTCTTCTTGTATGGTTGGAATTTGAGCTTGGAAAAAAGGCAAAAAGTTTTATCCAAAAATTTCAGTCACTGCAGTTTGCAACAGAAATTTGGCAGACACCTGTTACTCCCAAGTGTCTTGTGAAATAGATGTGTTTGAATACCATGGATGGTATTCATTCATTTTGTGTTTTAGATAAGGGATGGAGAATATAGAACCATCTTCTGTTCAGCATGTATATCAATGTACAATGTACTTCCTTCTAGTAAATCCTTTTTTTAAAAAACTAAGATTCTAACACATATGTTCACATCCATCCCAGCTTTAGCATATGCAATTAGAATAAAAGTTCATGTTCACATTTAGTATGCATGTAACAAGTTAGAAAAACAAACATTGAAAACAACAAAAAAAGGAGGTGTATTTCAGCATTCTTATGTGTCTCTCTCAAATGCAGTACATCATATTTTGGAAGCAGCTATAATTCTGCTGTTTCTTTTCCTCTCACAAGTTTTAAGCTAGTATCTCTCTTTTGTGCAGCAAACCTATCTGATATATATATATATACTCATACACAATCATTATGGCACTTACAGAACCTAGTACTTATCAATGTGAACAAATCTTTGCAACTGCAGAACTCGTGTCTCTTTTCTATGTCTAATATCTCAAATAGAGATATCCAGGAAAACTGACCTTATGCTATTACTTACATAAGACATCTGTCTCCTCCTAAACACAGCTGCTACCAGAATCAGCATTTCCATTTTTCATGACACTGGCAGTCAAAATGCCTGCTATAGACTGCCTTTTCATCAATTCTCTGCCATTAAAAGAGTCAGACTTTTGCCCTGGAAATAATTATAACTCCTCCTTTTTGATGGTACTAAGAACTGTAAACTGGACCACTGAAGAACCAGTCATACTTTCCATCTCTGCTTTTTCATAGCAAAAAAACATTTCACAAATCCTGGATGAGCCAATACACAAATTTTAAAATAGAAGATATGACCACATCTTAGCTGCTGAAAAATTCTACATTTATGGTAATCATTAAAGACCTTTAGCTAGATAATAATTTGACCAATTAAATTCATACTGCATTTTGCCGCAATACAGTGAATTGGGTGCCATGTTACAGCAAGTTCATCATTACAAAAGAACAAATGCAAGTACTTGATGATCATATACAGATACAGAGCTCAGAGCAGAATACTGTTCTTTCTACTCTAAAAGCATTAGTCCTTTTTTTATGAATTATGAAGGTATGATGCTTGTGTTGAGCTGCAACATCACTCTGAGACACAGGCAACAAAGGGAAAACTGTTTCACGTATGAAAATATCAATTCAAAATTGTGATAATTAAAAAAGATTTTAATTTTTAGGCTTGGCAGTTGGGAGGAATCTTAGAAATGTAAACATGTGCTTCACAATGAATGAGAGAGAGAGACAAATGTCTAACATGTTTAACTCCCTTAAAATAGTTTTTTTTTAATCCCAGTTGAAGTGAGAGGTCATATACTTAAAATTTTTACACTTTAACATTTATGGAAGTGATATTACACATTCCAGCTCATGCATTAATCATACCTCTTTACATTGCATAGCTGTAACTCTAAGAAACTAATACTACTTTAAAAGCCTAAAAAACCTCTTGTTCTTGCCAGGATATACAGCCCTTTCTAGGACAACAAAATCACCAAAACTCTGGACTTCCAGTTTTAGGGTAGGTTGCAGTTCACCTCCAGAAAACCACCTAACCTCTAGTCAGCTACTCTAGCTAGTCAGTCAAGATCCCTCAATGTGCCTTTGAGAAATACAAAATATCCCATTTGGTCATCTAGAATCAGGAACATAATACTCCTGGGGAGTATTACTTGCATCAGGGTATCTTGACAACCATCAAGTTGTCCAGTACAATAGCAAAAGATAAGTAAAATGCATCATGTCAAAAGTGAATTGGCTGAAATTGCAGTCTCCTGAAAAATAACCAAAAATTATTCAAATGCCAGTATCATTAACCTCCTGAAGAACAAAATAAAACAAACTCCACCCTTGTTCTCACCCTCCTCCCAAAAAAATCTCCAGGAACTATTTGTCTCTAAAAATCACCAGAGTTAAACAGTAAAGAAATGTTTCCTATCTGTGATTCAAGACTGAGGGCTGGAGTACCAATTAAGACACCAGCAGCTACCACAGCACAGGTTGTCCAGTAGCAGGACACATGTTATCTAAAATTAAAATAAAAGCAGAAGTGTCTGTTTCCACCAGAAAATTAGTCTGTGATCGCAGCCTAAGTGTCCAAAGTCATGTTAGAGAAGTGGTCCTGGTTTTATGGCTCATTTTCAGAGATTAGTGGAAACAGCTCATTTCCAATGAGAGTATGCTATTAAATCATTCAGCAGATAGACTTTTTTTGACAGTTGTTACGATATACCTTTACAAATACTTTCTTATACCTATCTATTCTAATATGTGACTCTGGATCAAATACAAAATTTTTGGAACACTGTCATTAGTGTAATGTTGCAGAAAAATGTCTGAGGATTTCTGTATAGACATTTGATACAGATTTCTCAAAAGTTGAAGGTCATTAAAAAAAGTCATTTAAAAAGAGGTCAGAACACATAGGAACCTTTCAAAAGCTAAAAAAAGAAAGGGTTACTTCCTTTCAGAAAATATCGTACAGTTTGATTTTGTTACCTTTTACCCAGTGAATTGAGGAGAAGGAAAATAAAAGAAGAGGCAGATTAAACCTGTGCAAACTATACTTTGCATAGAATCACAGAATGGTTTGTGTTGGAAGAGACCTTAAATATCATCTAGTTCTACACATTCTCTCCCCATCATGGGTAGGGACACCTTCCACCAGCTCAGGTTGCTCAAAGACCTATCCAGCTTGGCATTGAACACCTCCAGGGTTGGGGCACCCACAGCTTCTCTGGGCAACCTGAGCTGTTCGGATTTACTGGTATGGAATTTCAAATGTGACAATATAATCACAAAAGTCCAATAATGGGACTTTGAAAATCATTAACTGGCCAGTGTTTGCATGAACAACACATAGAATATCTTTCCAAGTGCCATCAACTCTCTCCAAAACTATTCAGTTTATTGCACAAGTCAGGACTTGTATATTATGACCAGACAAGGACCTAGATAAACTAAAATTGTTGCCAAGTATAGCTCTCACATGGTGTATTTGGAATACTAAATTTTATTGACTCAGAAATAAAACCATTCAAAAGTTTGAAAGTCCACAGTTAAGTTTCTACTAATTAATTCTGGAATGGCTATGGTTTCCAAAAGTTTAATTTAGAGAAAGGAAAATGAAAAATTATAGCCAAGAAGAGAGTATGAGAAACAAGTTCTTCATAGGAACCATTAACCTTAAATAAACTCCTAAGAAAAAAAAAGTAAAAACCTCATCACTGGAAACAGTTTGAATCAGCCTGAGCCAAGCATTACACAATGAATTATGGAGAATATTTTTAGCAGTGGGCTATATTCATCTCTTATCCCTTTTTTATCTTTTAATAAATTCATGTCCACAAGGTATATGTGTTTACTTCTGTTGAAATATTATGCTGCTTTAATAAAGGAATTCTACTGTGGTTCTGGACACACTATTATTTTTAACACAAGATTAGAATTACAGCACCGTATTAATCAATCAAATCTCAAAAATTCTGCTGTTGCTGAGTAAGAGAACAGCAGACATCTTCACAAGTCTTCTGCTTTCAAGATCTCCTGCAAAAAGCAGATTGTTTCTTAAAAATTAAAGGATTCTCCCTTTTTTTCTCCTTCTCTTTACTTTTTAATAAAAACATTTTTTGTATCACAATTTTGAAGATTTCTAGCAATATTTGGTGCATCCCATACTGTTTGAATAAAATAAGAGAAAAATTAAAAAAAAAAAAAAGATTGTGCAATTCAACACGTCTGCCCAATTAAAAAACAAAAAAGAAATCAATGTCTACAAAGAAAAAGAGGAAGCGAGAAAGAAAGAGATAGGGACAGAGAGAGAAATTCAATATTTAAGTATTCTTGACAAATTATGCCTAGAAATAATTGTCATATAAGGGAAAGATGTATTCTAAAATATGAAAAAAAAGCCTTAGACATTAATCAGATTTATGAATATTAGAGGACTAGAATATTCATAATTTTTTCTCAGAATTACAAGAAGAAGTATCACATTTTCTGAAATGATTTAATGCAGCTCCATTTTATGTAGGTGTTCATACCTGGAACTATAATAAAGCACAATGTCTTTGCTGACTCTAACTTCTTTTTAATTAAACATTAAATGCAAAAATGAAATGAAACATCTCTCACCTTTATCAGACTGCCACTTAATATCTAATTCAAGCATCTTCTGTGCCTTTTCTTGAAAAGCTGAATTTCAAGTATTCACCCTTCCCCCATGAAACAAAGATCTTATATAATGGCAATCTCTTCTGGAGGCAAAAGAATTGTATTCTGCCAAATTGAGTTTTGAAAGAGCAGACAATTGTCTTCATTTTGTTAGGAACAGTGTGGGTTCAACATAGTACAATTTTTCACAAAGACTTCTCAGTATAAGACTGCCAGTGAGTGTGTATACTTTGCCTGAAATAGTAGTTTTTGGTTCCACAAGATTTACTTCATTAAGAAAATTCATTATCCCAATAGCAAAACCAAACAACAACAAACCCAAAAACTGGCCATAAACCTCTCATAAGCTATTCTACCTTTTTCAAGGACAAAATTAAATACGCTATTTAAAAAAATATTATCCTACTATGTGCTCTCCACTACCATTCCTTTGAAAATATTTTTGAAATAAATGACATGTACATATTTGGGAAATTTCACACTTGCTACAAGATGTGTATTTTGGTGTTAAAAGTCCTACAAAGTGTTTATGTGGATTTCTGACATATATAGCATTCTTCAAAAACACATTGAAAACACAAGGCAGTAACACCAGTCAAATGCACAAGGCAATATCGTTCACGAGGCTGCTATACTCTTAATTAAAAGTGTTGGTTGGCGGCTCGTGTTTTCTCTTCCTCTTGAATGGAAAAAGCAAAACTGTGAGAGGAACAGGTCCTGAGCTCTTCAGTTAATTGCACAGTGACTTCTGAAAAATGAAGCTCTGAGGACAGCCACTACCATCCTTTCCCATAAGCAAAGGAATGCCTGCATAAATGCCTAATCCATGCACTGTTTTCTCTTAGCAAGTATCATATTTGTTACCAAAATAAATTATTGTTGATTTATTACTTAAGGTGCCATACTAAGGCATTGTAGATTATTTGAGTTGTTTGTACTACTGGTTTAATGAAACCAACTATTTGTTAATTTTTTACAAGAGTTTATTCTGCAATTCACATGACATTAAAGATGGTAGAAGCCTGTACTGTGGGAATTCAACACAGTGCAAGGATTAGAAATCACAAGGTTCTTGTCTCACTGATGATTGCACTAAGTTGGAAGACTGAAGAAGCTAAAAAGGTCACTACAGAATGACATAATTTTAAGTGATTCTGGTAAAAAAAGTAGACCTGAGTGACATTCAAAAGATGAGGTGAGACCAGACCCTGGTCAGATTTTTTGATATGAAATAAAAGATTTAAGCATTTCAGGAACAAGCTTGTTTCTTTGTTGTCGGGGTAGTCAGCTCAACAGAAACCTTCAGCTCCTCTACCAGCACAGGATGTGTGTTTAAGGTCAGACTTTTCTCTCTAAGAAAGATGTGACAAAGAAAAACTGTGGAAGCTGAACCCAAAACTTTCTCCTGGTGAAAAGGGAATCAAGATTTTCCTGACGAAACTCAAATTGCTGGATTTTTTTACAATTATTTCAGGTTTCTGAGCCTTATTTTTTACTGGAGAAACATGAAATGTAATGAAATTAGCATGATCTCAGAAGAGAATGTGGAAAGTTGTCAAATGTGACTAGGAAAAAGGAATTGTAATATGAGCTCTGAAGTTAAACTACTTTTTGGAGAAGATGCAAGATAAGAATGTAGGAAGAAATGCGAAACACCATACCACGTAAAGAGCTCAAGCTGAAAGTACAATAACGCTATCACAGCGTCAATAAATAAACATAATGAAATTCATGACACATTACTGCAGAGCTCTGCACTGCCACTCTTCATTTAAAAATGATGAACACATTTAAAATAATTCACAATTTGTCAGATGCCTGTGAGTAGTGCAGTTAGGTTGGTGCCGTAAGAGGCATTTGTAAAGGTCTTACAAGAGAGCTTCATACAACTTATAGCAAAGTAAAGACTGAAGAATGGGAAGACAAAACAATAACTACACCTGAATCTTCTAGTACAGTTGCATCCAATATATTTACACTGCTCACCAATGATATGTACTTACTGAAGCTACTCTGTCAATAAAAAACACATTAAGAACCTTTTGAAAGAGCTTCCCTGTCAATTAGGCTGTAGATACATTCTATCGCTCCAGTTTTCCTGTCAATTTAATATACTGGATCATATTAACATTACTGGCTTGTCAATAAGGCAAATCCAAATCCTATTAATAGAGTTACAGTGCCAATATAATCGGCTTCCCATTTATCGAGCTTCCCAGTATTTGGGAAAGCTGTGAAATGGGGATTATAAGGTTAGGTTACATACATCTGTCTCTATATTACATAAATATTTCAGGAATTATATCCTGTTGTGTAAAAAAAATGCATGTAATCACTTTTTTTCCATTACAAAAACTTCAGAAGACAGAACAGTATAATAGTTTGCCATTGCTGAGAAAACATTAAATTATCCTCATTTATCACATTGTTTCCTGCTTTCACTAAGTAAAACTACTATGAGACAGTCTACTTGTGTGCCACACATATAGAATTGCTAAGAGATGTGTGCACTTCATCTCTCCCCCCCAAAAAAAATGATAATATCTTCTTCAGAACACAAAAGGAAAGAGATTAAACATATTTTGGAAACAAAATAGAAAACACTCCACAGTTTCAATCTGTATTTAGCCCTTGTGCTGTGCTGTAAAATCTTTGTGGAAATGAAACATGTAAGTATAATTCTAGTGTAACAGAAACACCCAGAAATAATTAATAAGAGATATTAGTTCATGTATTAAAAATAGCAGAAATTCAGGAAACCTTGTATTCAATGGAAGTCTTAATGAAGTTGAACATTAGTTGATTTTAACCACATTTGATATGAAATAACTACTTTCACCGGATTAGCAGAATATATAACAGACTGTTAAACCTGATTACATTAAAAAATAAAAAAAAGAAAAAAGTAATTGCATTAAAATATACTGGGTATTCTCTTATCGAATTACCTCTCTAGGTCTGACTTGAAAATACAGATTAAAAAAAAAATGGTTCAAAAATGCCAGTTAAGGGTCAATGAATCAAGCTGCCCATTATATTTTCTCGTAGCAGATGGGTGCAATGAAACCTAATGATTGAATTTGAAACGCTTTACTGCTCCTTTTATCTATGGCTCCCACCATGTTGAATCTACCTTAGTATTCCTAACAGATACTATGTTTACTGCATAACAGACTCAATTACAATTAGATAACTAGAATGAAATCTGCACTTATCGCAATATCCAGCTTATTCTAAGAATATCAGACTGTGAACTCAACATAACATGTAGGAGTGTGTCTTTGATAGCATTTGTCAGTTGGGTTTTGTTTTTTTTTATTTTCAGTGTCAATATGAAGTCTGGAATTTGGAGGAAAACTTAAATCAAAATTAAAGGAAAAACTTTAAAATAATGCCTTGAAATGTAAGGATATGATTAAAGTATTTGTCTACAATTTAAAAATGTTTAGAACCCTCATTTTTCTGCATGAGAACAAACATATCTTCTCTTTCTTTTTCTTGTCTTCTTTCTTTCTCTTTCTCTCTTTCTCTCTTCCTCTCTTTCTCTCTTTCTCTCTTTTATCTTCTGCAGCACAATTTTAGTGTTCTGGCATTTTTTTATTAATTTTGAGACACATCTGAAAGCTCTTACTTAGCAGGAATTCCCAGTGAAGCCAGTAAGTAAAGTGAAATTTGTCCTATTCTTACCACTACTCATTTCCTGTTTCTAAGAGCAGCGTTCCTCAAATGTTTTCTGAAAAGATAAAAGCTTATAAACACTGCAGTACTGGATGGTGGAGAAGAACAAATTACGGCCTTTTAGCACTGTTAATCTATTTTGTACTTATCATATTTAGTAAGGAGAAAACAGAGACACAGGATATTTAAAATCTGTTAACTTTGTGTTAACATCTATCCAGTATGTTTACCTTTTTCTGTCCAACCCATACTCTCACTAAAGGCAACAATAAAACTCCCACAAGCCATGACCTGAGGTCCAGTGAAATCAATGGGTGTTTTCAAACTGGTTTCAATAGCCCTTGGATCAGTCTGCTTGCTTCAATTACCGGCTGGGCGAGCCTTTACATAGCGTGCTACATTCCCACAGATACATATGTTGTATGCTAAAGAAAGTTACATTGGAGATGATTTATAATAGCAGTGATGGGGAAAGGTGATCAGCTAGGCAGCAAACGCTGTATGTGGCACAAAATTCCAGTTCTCTGTTTCTTCCCTACAGAGTGAAAGAAATCAGCTACAAAGATGGAGCAGTATTTGGTTCTGAAGCCACGCTGCCTGCACAGAAAACACACACAAAGAGGAACACTGAAGCTTTCTTCCTAGGTGGCGATCAGAAAAAAAGGGGTAAATCTAGATCACCTCCTTTTCTTTAAAGCTGCCACCTGATCTGCTTTCTCTTTCTAAAATCCCACACCAGAAAAGCAATGACTCCCTTAAATTCCCTAGGAATTCAGAAGAAAATTGCAGATGTTAAAACTTACATTATAACTTTCTGTCTAATTTCTTATTTAGGTCATGAAACTCTTTATTTCCACTTTTTGTTAAAAATACTCAACAAGGTATTCTCTAAGCATTTTGTGACAAGATACAAAGCCCTATTTTCACACAAATACCTTCGCATAATTATTTCCTCTAAGCACTAGGAAAACACTAAATATGCTGCCAAAATAATGGCTGAATTTATGACAGAATAGTAGATCATCAAGCTTTAGAGACTCACACGGCCATGCAAGGAGATTTTCAACTGTAAAATGGTGATGAGTTGATTTATTATTTGTGACATAAGATAAATAATTTAGGCTTGCACAAATTTAGCAAGAGGTTCTGTCCCTAAATATATATTTAAAGTCATACAAGTCTATGATGTGTCTATAATGATTTACCTCATAAAATGGAAAGTTTGATTGAATACATCATTACACCACGAGTATAGTAGCAGTGGTCAAGTGAACTTGAACAGAAAAAAAGAAGGCTATTCTGATACATGCTGTGTGCATGCATCCACAACTCTATCACTTCAATGTTAACCTACTGCAATGTCTTCTGATAGGACTCTATATTATATTGATTCAAAACAAGCAAAAGAAAAAATGGCTACCTTTCTTTATAGGATCACCTCATCTAGGACACAACACCCACTCAACTAAGGATTGCCACAGGCAGTCTCTAACTTCATAGGTATTTAAAAGCTGACTTTGACCTGTAAATTCTTAAAAGACTGGGAAAAAAATGTTCTGGATTGCCCTTCCCATTATGGCTTGCCATATCAAGACTCTGAAATCAGATCTTTCTGTTAAATTAAGAAGATCCACATAAAATACGGTCTCTGCAATGATTCCAGGATTAGATAAAGTCATCTCTCTGTTCCAAAGCAGTGTTGGTTTGTCAATATCTAGGACAATACCTGCAGGCTTCACCAGGGGTAGAGTGGCTGAGCATGAATGTTAATATTTGACTGAGGGGTTTGTTAGAACACAGGGATTTAATTATGGGCTTCCTCTCTATCTGATTGACAGGATGCTCACCCAGTATGTGAGCACTATTTTCCAAAGTGGAATGCATTGAACATCAACTGAAGGATGTATAGATATTTTACTTTTTAAATTTTATTACCTCTCAAAGAAAATACTTAATGAAACCTTCTTTAATAATGTCCACATCACAGAAGTCCTCAAGTTGACATTGAGAAGTGAGGATATGTGGGAATATCTTTCAAAGTGGGAAAAGAAAAGAAAACACTACAGGTGCAGTGCAAGAAATTTCAAACAAAAGTTAATGCAAAATAAAAAAAAAACAACCTTGGAATTGTTCATATTGCTCTCCCTGGATAGTCAATCTAGATCATGTGTAACACAGACTAATGCTGCACCCTGCAGGTGGATCATGAGCCCACATGAAGCCACATCAACTTCCAACTTCACTGGAATTCAACATGGAGTTAGGTACTTAGCTGCAGAGATTGGTCTCCAGAAGCACAGCCTTTGCATGCAATTCATTTATTCATATGCCTTCAAAACTTGTTTTCAGGTAGAAAAACCCACTAGAAGATGAATTATTTCCATGGGAATTTGTTCCTTTACATCATTTCAGGGCCATCTTAGTTTACCAGTGTTTGATCGCATTGTGTTATTTGGAATAAAACAAAAGATATAAAATATTAAGGAACTATCATATTTTTCATTTCACATGCAGCCTTTTTAATGTCTTGATAAATTCCTAAGAATGATTAAGCTTGAGCTTGTTTGGTGTTTGTATTCAAATCTTTTGGGGCATAAAGCAATAAAATACAAAATACCCTTCTAAACTATGCTAAAATCAACAGCAAAATCAATCAATTTCCATGAAAACAAAATTAGTATCATGTTCCTGGGATGCTGAGGATCACACTTCAGCAGAGACTTTCCAAGGCAATGGTATAGTATTCTAGTCCTAAAGGTTTATAGTAGCACTCCTTCTTTAACCTTAACAACAGGATAATAAACAGCACCAATATAATGATAGTCCAAGCTACCAATAACCTTAAGAATGTGCAAGGAATAGACTGGCAGGAATTAATCAGCTATTTTCATATATCTGCCCAAGGGAAGTATTGTAATTGCAAAAATTTACTCTTAGACTGCTGAGACTCATAGTAATTATGTTTCTTTTTTAATAGAAATAGCCACAGGTAGTAACAAATTGGGTTTTGAGATGGGGAACTGGGCATGCATTCTAACCCAAATTACTATGTAATTGTCTTTATTATAAAACACTATAGAAAACCCAAAACTTAAATCAGAACAAAAACTTTCCCTTAAAAAAAGTGTTCTCCTCCCATGGTTATTCAGCATGTGTGACTATTTCTTCATTCACAGGTATCAGCAAGACCAGTATGACTGCAAGTAATTTATCTAAATATTTTTGCCATTTCTAACCAAAATTCTTGAAGCTTACATTTGTTTAATAGAAACAGCTTCCTCTTGCTTTACAAGTAGGTCAAAATCTGGAAATCCAGATACTCAGGAATTCCTAAATTTCCTTTGCCAATATCAGGGGATGAAGGAAAGACTGTTAGTGGTCTATACATACATTAAATGAACTAAAATTAAACTTCTCTTCAAAATTTTGGAAGGCTGTTTGAAATAAATGAGATCAGAAAAGTACTTTAAATTAGCTATTTCACATTTGAAGGAATTATTATTTTGTTACATTACATTGTTGCAATAAAGAGAGGTATACTTTTGAGAAAGATAATGTATGTGGTGGCCAATTCAGAAATAACAAAATAAATTCATACAGTTGCTTCTGCTCCTTGCAATACTGTCACCTGTTACACCTGAAAAGAAGCTACATGTGGTTTAAATAGACAAAATAAATGTACAGATTTAGACAAAATGAAGACTGTATATTGAAAGAAATAACAGACAACATCTTGTTTTCACCTCCTTTTCACCCAAGAGCTACAAAGCTGACTGATATATTTCTGGCCTTGGAGCTATGAAATGCAAATTATCATGTGCTTTTTAATAGCTAACATAGTCCATGGGTCCATGGAATCAGTTAAGTGCTGTTTCTTTTCACATGTTGCATGAATCCTTCCTTTTAATCATCACTCTCACTCCTGAAGTTTGATAGCAGGATTCCATCATGAAGTGGAAAATGAGGTCCTTCCTTACCAATACTCTTGCCTCAGGAAAAATGTGACAGCATCATTTGTCTCTAAACTTGATGCTTTCTAGTTTGCAGCAAAAGGTACAGGTTGACAGCATCTTCCAAAACACTGCTACACAGCTCTGTACAGATCATACACAATATTAAAAAAAATAAAAATAGATGCACAATGCTCATTAATAATGCCTTTTATTCATCTAGATGGATCTTTTGATTCCATTCTGCTCCCTTTGCTGTGTATATCCACATATGCATGCTTACACACAGTCACATTATCTGGCCCATAGCCATTATATAGAAATATAATAGTTTCTAAGGCTTCGTGGTTGTCATTTTAAAAAGGCTTTTAATTTCATTATTTCCCAAGCAGTCTAAATTCCACTATATTCTTATTGTCATTTGATCCACGGAAACGATGAAGAGATCACAAAAGAACACACTTGGTACTTTACAGCTGTGGCTGGATAATCTGGCTCATGATCATCAAAGCAGGATTGTTTTTATGATCTTCAAATCTGCATATCAAATTACTCAAGTCTCTGCAAGAAAGCAAGACACCAGGACTATCTCAACAGAATACAAGAAAATGTAGTTGAAGGCTAAGAGAAACTAACAGCTTTTGCAGCTTTGCAGGGTTCTTAAAGAAAAGGAGAGAAGCAACAGGGAATGGTTCAGGTAACACAGACTAACAGATTCTGGACTGAATTCTGCACATGCTTATTCACATGCATAATCCCACATGATCTGTAAATGATCTATTTAATTTTATGTTTCTATTGACCTAAATTAAAATTATCACTGATTTGGTGTTTTAAGGATCCTGCCCTGAAAGAAATAATATTAATTTAATAATACATATATATGTATATTCCCACAGGCCTCACAACTACTTATGCATTGACTAAACACATGCTTTTTTCTAGATTTGCACAAAAATGACATTTTTTACTCTACTGGTAGTCCCTCAAGTGCTGAATCTGAGATACATTGTTAAAACAATGTTCTTTTCCTTGTTATTTTTAAAATTTAATAGAATTTAAATATTTTCATTAAGAATTAATGAACATTTGTTTAGCCCACTTCAGCTTACCTTTTTTTTAAACTGATTCGTAGCTAAACAATTGTAAGTGGTTGCTTAGCAATCAGCAAAGAGCGAGACAGAAATATAGTGAGTAAAGAAACTGACTGACATGTTCTGTGTTTGAATCATGGTATTCAGTAAAAACAACAGAATAACACCAAGAGAAGTTTAAAACAAAATTCTCTTAATAAAAGAATACAAAAAATTGTCTCTAGAACAAATTATGCATTTAAAAGCTGCAAATTGTTATTCACATGTCTGCCGCTATAAAAAATTCCTGTAGCTATTATTAAAAATACATTAAAATCCTTCAAATGTTCATGAAACCATTATTTACCTTTTGTTTTAATTCAATTGTCAACTGTACTTCCAATGATTTTAAAAACAGTATATATCTACAAAGCAAGCAAGAGTTTACAGCTTTGAGGACTTGAAATTGATTTTTAATGCACCAGCTTTCAAACACTACAAAGGCTGCTCTCTGCTGATAAAGACAGTAAACAAGAAATTGTCCTTTAAATGTTCCCTTTAATGTTTTTCTTTAATTAAAAATCTATCAAAAAACATTGCCACATAAAAAAACTTAAAATTAAGACATTAAAAAATGTTTTATGTTTTTGACACTCAACACAGTCAACCCAGAATGAAAACTTATGATGTTACTTTTGTTTACTTGTATTAGTTTAGACTTTTTTGCACTGTAAACATTGTTAACCAAAAATAAAAGCATGTAAAAGTAGTTTATCACTTATCTCTTTTTATTGAGTGGAAATGTTAAAAATATGATGATATTAAACTAGAAATTATAAAAGTACTTAAGTAAAATACTTTTTAAATACTTTGAGATTATTTTAATATATTCTTATCCTCTAATCAGACTGAAGCTTATTTATGTAGATTAGTTACATGTAGAGTCTCATTTATCTAACCTGTATTTATTCTTTGATCACAAAGCTTGTTAACTTCAATGTTCTTTTATTGTTATGATTCGTTTTCCCATAATTATGCGGTTTAACTGCCTGATTTTTTTTGTTTCAATAAATATATGCACATGCACCAATCATATTCAACAGTGTTATGCTGGATGCTCAATGAACTGTAAGAGCCATTTCAATATAATAAAACTGCCTGGAAATGTTCCAGGGAAAGGACTGGAAATACGAGTAATCACAGTGTCACTAGAACTAGTACAGGCAATACACACAAGCTGTACACAGATCAGTAGATGGTCTGAACCACTCTCTGAAAATAACTCTGCCTGACTATCACTGCAAGAACCTACAATGCATCGATTAGAGGTCTCACCTACACAGCTGAAATTATGCATTTGCATCTCCTGACAAGACTTTTCCTTTCCCCTTTGGAGTTCTCCTTTGGCAGGCCACAGAGACTGTAAGACAAAGCCACTCAGCAGGGAACAGGATGAGATTAGGAACTTTTCTGTTACGGGTTAAAGTATTTTATGAATGTGTGAAACTCTGATCAGATATGTATACCACAAAGACAGTAGAAAGGTCCATGGCTAAAATCAAATATCTTAATTTGAAGGACTTAATATGCCTAGATTGCTTATACCTAAAATTCTATTGAAAATAGACCAGTATGGGACTGATTTTCTTGAGGGTTGGACAAGATGATATCCCTTCAGTGAACCAAAGTGAGATACAAATTGATCTTTATTCTGTTCCTCTGTACAAATAACACTAATAATTGAGGAAACTATGCAGTTTTGTCTTTATATGTAGAGGGACTCCCTGTAGAGGACAAAAAAAAGAGATCTCATGTCAAGGTAGTGGATGAATATCAACTCACGCTTTCCTGCTATCCTTTCTGTACAGGTAGTACTACTACCTAGTGGAAGCAAACCAGTAGGAGAAGAGATGGTTTTTGTGTGACTTTATTAAGAAGGAAATGTATCAGCAGCCTTTGGGATTTAACTAGAAAATATATGGCTGCTCAAGAAGGTTATTTAAAACACTGTCTAATATCCTAATTAACAGGGACATTCGTAAGAATTTGCTTGTTTTTGAATGCAGTACTTAATACTGAGTATTTTATCTAAAATGCTTAATAATTTACTTTTTTTTCTTTCTCATAGGATTTACAGTAATTAATGCAGAATCTTCTATAAAAAAAAAAAAAGAAAAGTCTACAGCAGACTAAAAAACAAAGGTTGCACTATGACAAATAGATTAATAGGGCTTAGAATGCATGCTGGCTAAGAATTATGGCAGCTTCACATTACTCTTTTTCATCTCATCAACAAAAGCAGTGACTAGTTAATATAGTTGATGTCCTTTTAAAAACCAAACAAATAAAACACTTAAACTCAAGGAACTTTTTTCCCCAGTCATTTTGCCACTCTTTCTAGTACTTTTTTTCTATTTCTTTTCTTTTTCCTCTTTTTTCTATTAAAGCAAGAGCCTGCAGTCCCCTGAGAGTTTTACTTGTTTCCTGTATTTTTGAACCCTTTAGCATTAATTTTACCACTTCTCTTACAGCTGAAGTAGCCATACAATTGAAAGCATAAAGCTTTCAGGCTATCTGCTGCAAAAATTTGTCCCAGCTGCTCAACACTGACCTTTTGGCATCAGAGGATTGCTTCTATATTTTAAAGGTAAAAACAGAGCTGTGTTTCTTCTCTGGTCAACAAATCCTTGTTTAAGTTCTCATCACTGAATTTTTTTACTTATTGGAAAACATTAATACTACTGTCAAAATGTCTTTTCTTCATACGTGAAGGTAATCCTCATGCGTGAAGACTTATCTGAAGAATTATGCCATGCAACACACATTTTCTTCAGAAAAAAACCCAAACCAAAGCCAAAAAAACAACCCACATACATCAACTTCTTGTATGTAGAATGAGTGCCTTGCATGGCAAAAGCTAGAACTAATTTGACATTTTTTAACTTTTGTAGAAACAACGAAAGAAAGAAAAATTAGGCATGATATTTAAAAATATATATATAAATATTAGCTGGTATGTTAATGCTTCCTGGGGGGAGGAAGGTAATGAAGAGAAAGAAAAAAATGCTGGGCAAAAAAGACAAAAAAAAAACCTTTTTATTTTTTTTTTATTTAATAAAATCCCAGCTGGTTTACATCCAGATGTTGTGACTTGAGGGGAATTTTTTCAATGACACTTCTGTCTTATCAGAGAAACCAGACTGTATCTATGCTTTCTTAATACCAAGTAATATTTGTGAAGATTTCACACATACCTATTGTTAATTTTCCATGTAAAAATATTGCTGAGTTTTAACAATAATGTTATAATGTGTAACTCAAAGTTCCAAAAATGTATGAAAACATGTGGTAACATATGTTCAGCAATATGTTCAATTATTTGATTTGAGTATTTGAGTATTTGATTTCTTTTCCACTGTACACGTGATTATGCTGGATTAACCATCAGACTTGATAATCCTAAAAGTATTGCCCAGCCTAAACCATTCTATGATTCTGTGTTACGATTCCCATCATAGTTACAAAAACATCTAAATTCCAGTCTCCTCAATTGTTTGTAANTTTTGTAGAAACAACGAAAGAAAGAAAAATTAGGCATGATATTTAAAAATATATATATAAATATTAGCTGGTATGTTAATGCTTCCTGGGGGGAGGAAGGTAATGAAGAGAAAGAAAAAAATGCTGGGCAAAAAAGACAAAAAAACCCCTGGGTTTTTTTTTTTTTATTTAATAAAATCCCAGCTGGTTTACATCCAGATGTTGTGACTTGAGGGGAATTTTTTCAATGACACTTCTGTCTTATCAGAGAAACCAGACTGTATCTATGCTTTCTTAATACCAAGTAATATTTGTGAAGATTTCACACATACCTATTGTTAATTTTCCATGTAAAAATATTGTTGAGTTTTAACAATAATGTTATAATGTGTAACTCAAAGTTCCAAAAATGTATGAAAACATGTGGTAACATATGTTCAGCAATATGTTCAATGGAGTATTTGATTTCTTTTCCACTGTACACGTGATTATGCTGGATTAACCATCAGACTTGATAATCCTAAAAGTATTGCCCAGCCTAAACCATTCTATGATTCTGTGTTACGATTCCCATCATAGTTACAAAAACATCTAAATTCCAGTCTCCTCAATTGTTTGTAAAGATACTGTAAGAAAAAAAATCACAAAAACCTCAAACCTCAAAATGAATGGGCCCAATCACACTATTCTTAGCTGCACCCTATAGAGGTCTTAGTCAAAATTCACTCTTGAACCACTAAAATAATTTCTGAAGTCAAAATTATGTTATTGACTTAATTATAAGTAAGAACAGGCCTTTTCATCAACATGGGGAAGGATAATAGAACCTTGAGAAAATATGTTGTTAAAGAGAAATTTTCAAAGGATTGATCAATCATTGAAATTGCACTGGTAATCACAAATTTGCAAGGATCTTTCTATCTAAGTTTAGGTAGTGATAGTGAACACAAAGATGTAGAAAGCTCAGACAACTTTAAGAGCAGTTGAGAACTGTAACAGTCAATCTTGTAATCTTGTTTAACATCTTTTATAAAACAGCAAGTTCCACAGAGATATTATTCTTAATTTTTTGTTGAGAATTTCTGCTCTGGAAAGACTGTTTTCTTTTTCTAATATGTATATATATATATATATATATATATATATATATATATAACACTATACAGTCTTTATTTTTTTTTTCTCTAATATTTTCATTGTTCTTCATTACTGCTCTTCATCTTGGAAAGTTCTTTAGATTTCAAATGGATCTGTATATCAAGAATGATCCTTTTAATATAATAGTGCTATAAATATCACCAACAAGGAACTCAAGATCAAGACTAGAACAGATGTAACACAAAAAGGAGTTCAATTCTGCTTCCTCTGTCTATTTCAGCAGCCAGTGCAGATGCCACAGTGATCTGGTGTCTTGCCAGATGTGGTCCTAAAATGTATGTGTTTCCTGTCACTATACTATGCAGTGCATCTTGACAAAAAAATTAAATAAAGTCTCACGGAAACATAGAAAAGGTTTCGTCCTGAAATTTTTACATAGTTAACTTTAGGATGGATTTCATCCAGTGAATGAAACTAAAGCTGAAGAACAATGTAACACAAAACCAGATTGTATAGAAAACTGCAGACTGTATTTTTACAATGCAAGCATTCAGAGGAGTTATTTTGCAAGACATCTAGCCTTGCAAACCACTGTTAAAGCTACAATAATACTATCTAGGCAGGTAGTTCAAGAGCTGCATCTCACAACCTAGCATCTTTGGATACAGTCCAAGAATATGGACTTGAATCTTTGGAATATATAGAGTACAAACCTGCAAACTTGCAAATGTTTAAAACTTCTCTAGTATCCTCTGGATGCAAAATATTACCTTGGATTATTTCTAGTGAGATCAGAGAATAATATTCCTCAGTTGAAGTAGGAGATATAAAAAATTAAAAAATTATACCTCTGTTTTCAGATAGGAATTTAAATTGCTGAGGATAAGTGCAGCTTCTGTGATGAAAGCTGCTTCTCCTTATATGCAGCAGCTGCAGATTTCATTTTGCAATCTTTAAATTTCTGAGCAGAAGTTTCTCAAAGTATGAAATAACATATTTAAAGACAGAGCAGCCCTAATATGGTTCATGTTCTTTTTTATTTCCCTTGAAGACTCTATCTTCTTAGGTACTACTAGACACCTGGCAATGAAGCTGCACTGGAACTTGACATTAATCTATTGACACATCATAAACATCAGGTGCCTGAAATATTAAGAATGATTTGTACTTTATCTTGAAATGTTGTGGGAGTGCCTGGTACAGCAGATACAACGATTTCCAGCTTGAGAACTTCTTTCAGCAAAGTCATTCATTTTTAGCTGCTGTTTAACAGAAGCTGTGACCACCTCTTTTTTTTATTCACACCCACCTTATTCCTGATACATTTACAAAACTCCCCAGTTGCACCAAAAGTATAACAATAAGTAATCTCTAGGATGATCAACACTACTTGCATATTGCAGATAGTTTTCTACACTGATATATCACTTTGAGGAACCTATTTCTGGAACCTACTTGTTCTTGTGTAAAGAAACTGTTTATTTTCCTTTATCCATCCACTCTTATCTACTGGAAATCTTCAAGAAGAAGTTGTGACTTGTTCACACAGAGAAAGGCAAACTGACTAACACAGATTTTGGTAGGAGAGGTACACATATATGTATGTTTGTACTTTTTTTTTTTTCCCCCGATGTCTGCACTTCAAAATAAAGCAAAATTCTGTTTCTCTTAGTCAAGTAAGTAGACCACCAGAACAAGATGAACCAAATTTTCCCAGAAACCTTTAAGGTCTAGAGTGAACAAAAATCTTCTTTCGGTAATGTTGAGTTTCCATTTTCTCCTGTTTTCCTCCTCTTCAGTAAAAATAGCAGTCTGGATTTTAAGTGTTTCAAAGGTCACATGGAATTTTGACCCTGGTAATGAGAATTGTACAGTACTGCCCTATATTTATATACTTTTGTTTGAAAGCACTGTTTCTAAAGTATCTTTAGAAAATGATTGCTGAAGTTAAGGACAATAGAACATGCTAAAGTGTAGATGTGTAACTTCCCAGTATGTTACTAAACACTGTTCTTAATACACATCAATCTCAGGTGCACATCAAATCACAAATCGTCAATTTTCAGAGGACCTGAGAACTTGCAAGTCTCTTACAGCAATGAAAGCTGAATGTACTCATCTGTCCATCCAACATTTTATACATATGTGTATGTATGTATGTTTAAATTATTTATTTTTTCTGGTACTGAAGAAGTTCATTAATTCATATATAAATAACACATGTAACTGAGGTACATAGGTGGATGCTATAAAGCAGTGAGGAAACACACAAGCTGTCAAATTGCATGATTAGTGTGTAACAGAAGTCACATAAAGAGAGGAAAGATTACACCACTTTTACCCATGTCAGGAAGTATTTAATTCAACTGCTGGTCCTTTTGGGTCAGTCTGAAACCCCCAGTCACTAAGTAACACTTTACTCCACAGGTGTTTGTTAATATAAGTTGGGCTATCTGTAGAGTAAAATACTCTTTGTGAGAAATAAGGGAACCATATGACCCATTGGCTTCACTAGGTCTTACTAGTAGGTGAAAGGAAAAAAAAATATTATGCACTCTTAATAAGAGTGAGAAAATTTGGATCTTACTGAGAAAGAAATTATTTATTTGCTATTAAATTTTTATAGAATCAATTGGATGTACTTATCATGTATATACATCTCTACAGATATATAGTATGTATATATATTTATATATATATATATATAAAGTTTTAAAGAGAAATGTGCTATTAAACACTTGTTGATAAAATGAGAATAAAGAAATGCAGTTCCATTGTATGAATTACATAGTATGGGATTATAATATTTCAAAAATATATCTGCAAAAATGAAAGGGATCATTTGTTAGGGAACCCTTATAATATTGTTTACCTTCCCCTTACTGAGGGACTGAGGAAAACTGCTTAACTGGATTTATTAACTAAAAGAGACGATAAAGCAGATGGATTTTGTTTCTTTTTTCTTTTTTTTTTTTTTTTCCACTGCTTACACCTTTGATTCCTGTGTAATTTACATATGCAGACACAGGTTTCTTGGAGTGATTAAAGATATAGTAGATCCAGAGAGAGGGCTAATCCTTTACAATTTCTTCTTAAGTCTGCAGTTTAAATTTTACATGAGGCAGAAGTACAGGACCAGACATAAAGTAGTGCCTACATTCTAAATGCAAATTTTATAGAAAATTTACTCCAGGGATGTGGAGATGGAGAATACAAAATGTATTTTAGTAATGCAAAAGTACAGTGAAGAGGATCAATTTTCCCCTCTAGCTACTTTAAATCTGAGCCTTTTCGAAGTAGAAACCAACTACACTGTTTCTTTCTGCGTCTGTTTTGCCAATAAAACTACAAAATATAGTATCAATAAATATGTTTGAACAGGTTGTACACTAGGTAAAACTGAATGTTTTCTAATCTACTGACTGGACCATGCAAACCTCCAAAGCATTCTGTGTAGATAATGAGGGAAAACAAGACCAGCATTAGATATACCAGTATATGTTGTGAGGAGTTTCACTTATATTTTCTATAGTTGCTATAATGAAAACTCTTATAGAAACCACAACACACTTTTTAAGGGAGGAAATTCCTCTTTTAGCTTTATATAGATTTCAGGAAAAAAAAAATCATAATTGATCTTATACAGTGAACACTGTAAAAAAGAAGGAATCATATTTTCCATAGGGATTTTACACTACAATTGAAACTTTACTATTCAGTAGCATCAATACATTAATTAATTGCTTTATATAGACATTACATGGTTGTAGGAAAGTATAATTTTCTGTCTTTTAGTAACTATTACACTTGTCAGTAGGAAAAAATGTGGAGTGTTTTTTTTTTTTTTTTTAGCTTTCTGACAACTCCATTTTACAATAAAAAAAAAGTTGACATTACTTGAACAAGTGTCATGGAAAGTTATTTGTTTTTTAAAGCATGAATAATAAATCAAATTATCTCTGGTTGTGACCTAACCTAAACTCTTTCCTAAAGTGTCACTTTTTATTAAAATCAATTTCAGATTTTAAGTATTGCTCCTCTCACCTAATTGATAGCAACACAAATTCATGATAGGCATAAAATGAAATTGTTTCTGTGACACAACTCAATAGTCGCTTGAGGATTAGTTTACAGTGACCTTGTATGGGCAGCCTTTTTTTCTTTTTTTTTTCTTATTTTTTTTCCCCAGTTATAAACGTTCCATTTCCAGGTCATTGGTTACTTGAATTTTGGTTCTTTAAACAGCCAGTTACCATTGGCCATTCCTATCCAGTTTAAAATATTAGATACAGCTGGCAAGTAGAGCATTTGGTGTTCACAGATCACAGGGCATGGTAACTCCAAGGTATTATGAATCTTCTTTAGGTACATCAGGTGACTATAGTGCAAATTCTTTCCCACTAGCTGCATACACAAAATGAGTCTGTGTCACTTCTGATACACTCAGCTCATTCCCCTATGACTCAGAACAGCATATCAGGAGAATCACAGGATAAAACAGATATGACATTTCAAATACATTTAATAGTCATTATCCAGAGCCTGCTTTCAATCCGAACGTTAAAAATCACTTTGGAACATACCTGTAGTGTTTGAACATTAAGCTGCATTAATCATGAAGTGATACTTTAAATTAAATCAACTGGAGCCAATTTCTGCCCTCACCTTCACTCTGCAAGTTCACTGCTCTGAAATAAATCTTCTGAGTTTGGACTTTAAACTACCTGCTAAAAATTAAGTCATTCTTTGATTAGTACCCTATATCCAATGGTCCAAATTCTGCCATTTCTCACACTCACAAAAGTCAGTAGAGGACAATGTGGATAAAATTGGCAGCAGAATCCAGCCCAGCTATAATTTCTAAATGAGCTTTTGTAGAAGACAGAGTGTGTAAGTCTTTCACTATAAAGCAATCATCAATGTTGACTCAGGCTACTGGAAATCTGACTAGTTGTTTTGCTGATTTATGACAGAATGTGAGTTTTAACATTTGGAGGTAGGAGGGAGTCACCACATACATTTTCTTTCTATTTGACTAAGCAGAATTTTCAGCACTGAAAATTTAGTTGTTTATGGGGAGAGGAGGAGGCAATGGGGCCCCAATGATACTGTCAAAAAATATATTTATGAATATATATTCTGAAGAAGGAAATAAAAAAAAAATTAAAACATACATCTTGGAATGATAGCTCATATTTATATACAAGATTGGAGGGCTATAATACACTGCTGCAATAGACGTCCTCAGTATGCAGTTTCTTTCCTGTCCTGTTAATTACTCTTTTGACCACTTTAGAAATGCCCTCCCCCTTCACCCCAAACCAAAGAGAAATGAAACCTGTGGAAGTGCCCACCTCTGTCTGACAGTCTGCTGGGAAAATACCCCAGCATGCCTCAAATGAACTAAACGCCTGCCCACACTCCCACATGCACCTCTTTGGCACTGCCATAACTCTGCCTGTGTTTCAGTGGGCATTTGCTTTTGAATCACACGGGAAACATCAATGTGACAGCAGAATCAGACCCGCCAGATGTGGTCTGGTTCCACTTTCATTAAGTCCACCTCTCTTTAGTGACTTGTGTTGGTCCCTTCAGTGGTGCCTTACAGCAGATTGCACTGCAGACAAAAGGGAAAGTTAAACCAGTGTCTAAAGTGAGGTCCAGGGTATTCTAAAAGTCTCCTACCTGAATTATGGACATCCGGCTCGGGGGAGCCTCGCTGGCGTTAGTCCCTTGCCCTGTGAAGCTGGTGTGGCAGCCCACATGTCCCTGGGGTACAGTCAGGTTGTTGGAGGCAGGCTTCAGGTACATCACCTCAGACCTGGGAGAGCTGAGGGGCAGGCGGGTCTGGTAGTCAAAGTACATGGGTGAGGTGGCCAAGGATGGGCTGCTCACCACGTTCATGACATTGAGGGGACCCCGGCTGTCCTCGCCCTCACTGGGCACCAGCATAATGTCATTCTTGCTGATCTTCTTCTTCTTGCCCTTGCCCCCTCCACTGCCACTGCCTCCTCCTCCCCCGCCACTGCCTCCCCCTCCTCCCAGCTGAGGGTGGCTATACTCGGCAATGCGACAATTATAGGTGCGGATCTCCTTGTTCTCTCGCTTGCACTTCACAGCAATAGTGATCATGGCAGCCAGCAAGATGATGGAGACAGTGCTCAGTGTCACAATCAACGGCAGTGACAAGTCCCAGTGTGGCCTCCGATGCTGCTCACCATTCACCTGTGGCTCACCAGCCTCGGGCAGGGGGCCTGCCAAGGCCCTGACTATGAGCTTGGCCACAGCGGAGAGGCTGGGCTTGCCATGGTCACTGACTTTTACCACCAGTTCAGCCACAGGGCTGAGCTCCTCCCAGTAGGGGTGCAAGGTGCGTATCTCACCGCTAGTGGGGTCCATCTCAAAGAGGTGCTCCTCATTGCCTTCCACAATCTCATACGTGAGGCGCCCGCTCTCCCCAAAGTCACTGTCCAGGGCGCGGACGGTGCCCACGGGATAGCCCACCCCTGCATTGCGTGGCACCTGCAGCTCAGCAGTGTCATTGATGAGGGCAGGCAGGACGATGAGGGGCGCGTTATCGTTGACATCGAGCACGGTGACGCGCACTGTGGCATTGCTTTCACGGTGGGGTGAACCCGAGTCTTTGGCCAGCACGCGGAACTCAAAGTGCTTTGTCTGCTCATAATTGAAGCTCCTCAGGGCATAAATAGCACCATTTGTGGGGTTGACAGAGACATAGGTGTAGATGGAGACATCTCCCACATGCCCAGGCAGAATGGAGTATGACACCGTCCCATTTTGGCCCAAATCAGGATCCTGGGCCAAGACTGAGCCCAGGTACTCTCCAGGGATGTTATTCTCAGGCACCTGTAACACATAAAGATTCTTGCTGAAGCGGGGTGGGTTGTCATTCTCGTCAAGGATCCTGACAGAAAATGACTTGGTGGAGTTAAGTGGGGGATTGCCCCCATCACGTGCCACAATAGTCACATTGTACTCGTCCTGTGCCTCACGGTCCAGGGGTCGGTCAGTGACCACAGTGTAGAAGTTGTCATAGTTCTCCTCCAGGGTGAAAGGAACGGCACCGGGCCCGCCGCCACCGCCCAGCACCCGGCACTGGAGCTGCCCATTCTTGCCTGAGTCACGGTCGGTGACCCGCACCAGGGCAATGACAGTGCCTGGTGGGGCAGCCTCACTCAGAGCTCCCTGGCGAACGGAGACAAAGCCAATGGTGGGAGCATTGTCATTGCGGTCAATGAGGCGGACAGTGACCTTGCAGTGAGCAGGAATGGGATTGGGTCCCAGGTCCCGAGCTTGGACATCAATCTCAATGAGGCCACTCTCCTCATAGTCCAGGTTGCCCTTGACACGGATGAGGCCGCTCTGTGGGTCAATGCTAAACAGGTCACGGACGCGCTCAGGTGCATAGCCACTGAAGGAGTAGAGCACTTCTCCATTGGTACCCTCATCGGCATCAGTGGCATTGAGGTCGATGACTGCCGTGCCTAGTGGTGCGTTCTCTGGCAGCTCTACCACGTAGGAGGCTGCTTCAAAGACAGGGCTGTTGTCATTGGAGTCAATGAGGCGCACATTGATCTGCACGGTGCCTGAGCGTGGTGGGTCGCCGCCATCCAACGCCGTCAGCACCAGGGTGTGGTGACTCTGCTCCTCACGGTCTAATGGCTTCTGGATGACCAGCTCTGGAAACTTTGTGCCATCACCACGGGACTTCACATCAAGGGAGAAGAGGCCGTAGTCATCACGGGTGAGCAGGTAGGTGCGCAGACCATTGTCCCCAGCGTCTGGGTCATGGGCACTGGTGAGGGGAAAGCGGGTGCCTGGTGCAGCATTTTCAGAGATGTCCATGTCCACTTGGTCAGAGGGGAACGATGGTGCGTTGTCGTTCAGGTCCTGAATCTCCACTTTGATCATGCAGATCTCCTGGTCATTGGCGAACACCTCGAGGGACAGCTGGCACTTGGCGCTGCGCCTGCACAGCGCCTCACGGTCAATGCGCTGCTTGGTGTAGAGCAGCCCGCTCTCCCCGTCCACGTCCAGGAGGTGCGGGGCTGAATTCTCCAGCACCCGGAAGGTGGACTTGGGGCCGCGGCCGCCGCCGGGGCTGCCACCGGGAACGCCACGCTCCGCGGGCAGCATCCCGCCTCCCGCCGCGCCTGCTGCCAGCCGCGCATCGCGCCCGATGTTCCCGATGACCGTGCCCGCTCCCTGCTCCTCCGGCACCGAGTAATTCAGGTTCTTCAGCGACAGGGCGGGAGCCCAGCAGAAGAAGAAGCAACAAATGGAAAGGTACATCCCCGAACAGGGGTGGGGGCGGCAGGAGCAGCAGCGACGACCAGGGTTGTCCCTGTCTTCTTTGCCTCCTGCACTGGGGTTGTTCTTCCTCCTCTGACGGCTCTTTTTTCCTTGTCTTTTTGGTTTTTATTTTTTTTCCTTCTCTTTCCCCACCCCTATATTTCAAGTTCCTGAACCTGTTGCTCTAAAACATCTGCAGAGACACAGGATGAGAGGCAGCAAATAGACCATGTAGCTCAGAGGGAGGGAGCAATCGGGGGGGTCGGGGGAGGAGGGGAGGGAGCAGCT